>JAKWJA010000467.1:0-32743 GCA_027704765.1 Solanum habrochaites | reverse complement strand
TGATGATTATAGTTTTTTATTATATCAACAATAATACGCAAAGCTAAGTTGGATAAGACAACGTGATCCATGATGATGATCTTTATGTGGTGTGAGGGATTTTGTTCGTTTGATTCCCATTGTTTATCAGGTGTTATCACTAACAGTTTTTCCGCCTCTTGTGCGGAATAAAAGATGCTTCCAGTTTCGATGGATGGCTTCACAGCTAGTCGCAACTCATCATTCTCCCGTATACTTTTTTTTTTACGTGTTGCTATTGGACTTCATTCACATAACTTAATTTTTTGCAGGAGACACAGAAAAGGTTTGCGAAAATTATTTTATTCAGAGAAGACTTCATAAGTCCAATCAAACCTCTTCAGAAGTAGAGAACCATGACACAAGCTAGCATTCCTAACCAACAAGTTTGTGATGTGTTACTATTTTTGGTTATTAGCATTTTCCTAACAAACAACAATTTGGACTACCGATTTCTGCCAACAACGATGGAGCATTTGAACAGAAGGCCACCAAAGGAGGTTAGCAAACTTCAATGTCAAGGCGAACATCAACATTGATGACATCAATTTTTTCTGAGGTTTTAGATGAACGCCTTTCCTAGATTTGTCATTACATTCTTCATTTTTTGAGAAAGTTGGTTGATCACCTGAAGAGAAAACCCTGGAGATCCTTAATGACCTTAAAAAGAGTTTCACTTCTAAGTCCTGCCTTGTCCTTCATATGTGATACAAGCTTCTCTCGCTTTTTGGCACCTTTGTCTCACCTTCTTTTTGCTGCTCTCTCATATTATTGCTGGTTGGTTTAGTATCAATCTCTTTATCTCATCCTTTTCCCATTTTGAATTTGTTGGTGGTGGTTTTGGGACGCCATTACCTTTTATTTTTTTTTCCCTCGATTCTCTCCGATTTCCATGGTTTAGATTAAAGCCGAGTATTGACCAAACTAAGTCATTATTAAAGCAAATTCACGAAACTAATATGCTTTTTTTTTAAATTTTACTAAAGTCTATAAACATTTCACAATAACGTTTAGGGTATATTTTATTTTTTAAAACTGACAGCGTTAGATTGATATATGCTACTCATCTAACATTTTTTAACTACTCCTAAAACGTTAGTGGAGTAACGTTTGGTACCTCTTATATGTGCTCACAGTAGACGTTTTATGGAATATTTCCAATCGTGCTTCTTTTTTCCATAAATAAAACTACATTGTTATTGAAGTTTCCAATTTAATGAAGTACTAGGTTAAACGCGGGTGTTTTCATTGTTTTTAAGTAATCTCTTGAGGGTTGAGTATTAATAGTTGCATTTGTAAACACAAAGTAAATTGAATTGATGCGTAAAATCTGTACGCCTCATAAGGTAGTAATGTAATGTATATACAATGCGGAAGTGTTATACATGTCAGAAATGTTTTTTTTTTGTGTGTGGAAAGAGTTATTTATGATGTATATGTAAATAAACTAGTTCAACTATATATTTGTCTATCTGTTGTATTACATACTATAATGTACGTGCTCATTGTGGATTTTTCGAGTATTTGGAAATTTATGTCGTCTTATTTAATTTCTTACTTGTCGAAGTTGTGTACCCTAGAATTGCTTAAGTGCTCATCATACGCAGTAAAAATAGTTTACTACGTCGGACTTAGAATGTATTAACATAATATAGATGTATAATAAATATTTTATTACTTTTAGATGATGTCATAGTAAGCGGACGTCATTTTCTAATTCAAGTGCAAGTTAAATGTATTTTCCAAAGTCATAATATTACCTAACCAAAAGTACGACTTGTAGCCTGATGTTACATTTTTTGTATTGGTTGCTCTGCAAGCTATGTAATGTGATTATTTAACTATGTTCGATATATCGTGAAAAATGTGTGGCCTCATTCAATCATCCTACCATGCCGATCTTGTTTTTGTGTCAGGACTGATGTATTGTTTGTTCGGTGGTGCAGCATTAATTCAGTCCTTGTTTGGTTGTCATCTCCATCATGATTCATTAGTTGTATCTCTACTTATCTGAATGTAAGACATTGTGAATTGGTGTTTATGAAATTGTATATTAGAATGGTATTATTTGATAGCACGGGAAAACACATAATGTTAAGAGAATACCTCGTCTCTTTCTACCACTCTAGGCCATGCATTTTGGAAGACTTCTTCGTAAACAATGTTTTTAATGGATGTTTGGTGTTCTGTGTCGCCGTCCACATTTAGGACAGTTAATCCTTTTTTTTTAAGCTTTGAAATACGGCTCATCAGTTGTCCATTGTGAACACTGGTTTTACGAGATAATGTAATATGAGGTCGGGTTGTTCACAATAATCTGTCATTTTCCACAACACGGTCAATGTTAGCATCTTGAGGTTTCAGGCTAGGATTGGAAACGTTCAAGTAGCAAACTGATGGAGTAATGTGAAAGAACTTATTTGAAGTGAAGTCACCCATGAACCTATTTTAGGTCTTACCAATTTAGTAGTTTGGAGTTTGTAGATACTGTTCAATGCCGTAAAAAATTTTATATTCCAATTTGTTAATCTATTAGTGTACTATTCAACGCAAAAGTAAATGCGTTAATGAAGGAAACACCAGTTTTTTTACATAATTTTTTAAAATAAGCCATATTAAACCACCATGGGAGTTTTCCATAAAGTTAATCACGTCGGAATGATGTAAAAAAAAAAAAAAAAAAAAAAAAGAAACCTGAATCATGCTAGTGTTCTTTTTTTCGTCTGATAAGGTTAGAGAGTATACAACAGTGGCGGAGCCCACATGCAGTGAAGGGTGTCGTCGAAAAATTGCATTGTGTACTCTAGATTAAATTATATTTTTTTATGTAATATTTTTATTACATATTGACATTCCTTTGACGTTCTCCAACACGAGTTTTATTTTATTATATTTGACATCCTTATAGAAAATTCTACCCACTCTGCCACTTATAACTGTGTGGTAAAGATGTTGATGATGGAACCCAGATCTACTAAAGGAATGTTATTTTTATCATTATAACACTTGAGTTGAAACATAATACAAATATAAATAGGAGTGAGATGTTTCTAAATAAATTGTCAGTCACAAAACGTAAAAAAGACTTATTTAAGTATTTAAAAAAACAAAAGGACATTGGTTCCACAACCATGTTAATTGGCTCCCTTGTGGTCTCTTCAGATTCTGAAGTGATGAGGCCCTCAATTTGGGGCGTGTCTTCTTTTTTTGCATGTGTTTGGTTGTAATTTTCCGTAGGTGAAGTATGTGCCCAGTTTCGACGGTATTTCGGAGGTAGTTCTGTTAATGAAGTAGTATAAGAAGGAAATATTAATTTGGTGAGAAAATAATTAAGCCAAAAATAACGGGGAATGATAATTTTATGAGTTCACCGTATTGAGCAGGTCCGTTTTAAGTCCTCCTTGTTTCCATGAGAGTCAGATAGATGAGTTGACGAGTCCAGAACGGCGTCCTTGTCGCGACAAAAGAGAATAGTGCTCTTGTAAAAAATAACTTCACAAAAAACAGAGGATGGAAATATGAAACGCATGAAGAGTCACCATTGAACAAAGTAGCGTTCACACGGGCGTAACGGGTGATTGAAATGTATAACTAGATTGAGCGGGGGTTTATTTCAATTCCTTTGGATCCATACAACATTCATTACATTTGCGTCCATATAAGCATTGGTGGTAGGCGGAAAAGTAGAATAGGACAACAGTCAGTGCCTTTGTATTCATAGTAATAATGTTGGTAGGCGTTATGAAGGAATGGTGCTCTTGTTACAGAAAGGTAAAAAAGCAGGGATTCAAACCCCAAAAGGAGGCAGATGTAGAAACATGATAGTTAAAGTATAACGGATGAATGGAATTTAAGGCGATGGGTGCAACCTTAGACAATAAACTAATTGATGTAAATGCTCAAATAAATAGTCCCATATAAGAGAGTCATACCTTTTGAGAGCGGACTTTGTAAAACAACATATGCGTATTAGGGGGGTCCATATCAAGGATTATGTCGTTTGAGGGCTGTGCATCGTATATGTTAAATAATCAATATCAAATCACACATTCAGAGATGTCCCTATTGGGAAAACTGATCTCTTCATTTCATATCAGAAGTGTATAAAATTATGTTCACGACTCTACAATCAAAACATACAAACTACTCTAAGCTAATGAATACATTTATTATATGCACGCTCTAACCGACCTAATTACAATTGAAAATATCTTATACTGCTAACAACCTTCTAACTAACTTTCACGTTAAATCTAACGCCAATTTAACTGACTACCAATGACCACACAAATGACTTGTTCCATTAGTCTGTTCCAACTCAAAATGTTTGCAATCTCTTTCTTATATTCGCTAATAGCCAGCCCCTTCAACCTAGTGTATGAAGATAATTTTTCGTTCCTTCCTAGATTTTGGGATACAATATGAGAATGTTGAAGACTGCCAACCAGTTTTGGTGAGAAATATCAGCGGTTCTCATAGGAACTATTACTGGATGTTTACTAGAGCAATGTAGAATTTTCCTCTCGATGAAATGGCAATCAATATCAATGTGCTTTGGTTTCTTTTCATGAAATATCGGAATAGCTGCAATATCATGAAATATCGGAATATCTGCAATATGAATGGTTGTCTTGCTGTTACAATGCAAAGAAACATGTAATGTCAAAGGGATGTCCAATGTTTTGAATAAACCTATGATGCCAGGTGGAACCTCCTCCCTACAGTAGATGCAAGACTATGATACTCTGCCTCAGCTGAACTTCTGGAAATAATAGATTGTTTCTTGGATTTCATACTTGATCAGATAACCAGTAATTGACTTTCTAGTATTGACGCAAGACCCGTAATCTGCATCATATATCCCTAAAAAAAAAAGAATCATGTGACTTTGCTGTCAAAGTTACTCTGTTCCCCCCCAGTGCCTCTTGACATACTTTATTATTCTGTGGCAGCCTTCATGTGTGAGAGTTTAGAATCTGAATTAAATTGGCTTAAATTTTGAACCTCATAGTAATATATCTGGCCTATGATTGTAAGAATTACAACAACCATCCAATCAATCTTTGATACTCACGGTAATACCATAAAACTAATCAAATTATCTCCCCGTCCCACACACTCATCAAGCTCAGGTGGGTGGTAATTTTCTAATTCATTCTCCTTCAAACTACTCCACTAGTGTTATCCATGGGCGTTGGAACTCCCTAGGCCCTAAATGTTAAATATTTCACACACTCTAAATCATATTTGCTCTGGTGCATCATTATACCTTCTGAGCTTCAGGCAAATTCAATGCTCAGTCCATGTTAGAACGGTCAAAGCACCCATAAAAATGGAGAGAAGAAAAACGAAGAGGAGCCGAATCCAAAATGAAGTGTCAAAGCACCCTTAAAAAATCTTATTTTTTTGAATTTCGTACAAAAACTAATTTGAGAAACAGCACATCAATTAATGTGTTGATATGTTTATTACACTTCCTTTTATTTAGAAAATTTTATCAGCACGGTATTTCAACATAAATCAAAAATCCAACCTTGAAATTTTTAACAATTAATAATTTTAAATTCAAATAATTAATCTCATATCAACTGCTTATCATTTAAATCTCTTTTTCCTTTCTATGTTTGAATTTTTTCAATTTTGTTCATTGTATTCAATATGGTCTTAGAAAATTATTTTCTAAAGCACATTTTTTATATATGTAAATGTAAAAAAAAAAAAAGTGGAATTCTTATTTGGAAGATGGGGAAAAGAAATTATTTTATTTTTTAAAAAAGAAATCTCTAATTTTATTAAGAAAGGGGACGGGAGGTGGGGTGGGTGGTTCAAGGGAAGGGTGGGGGGGGCCTGAATCTATTTAAATAAATATTTATAGAAGAATTTAAAAATGTAAAAGTTCTTTTGGGGAGGAGTAGGAATTTTTTTTTACAAAAAATTAAAATCTCTAATTTTGTTGTTAAGGGAGAGGGGGTGGGAGAATAGGGGTGGGTTGTTTCAAAGAAGGTGGGGGTAAGATTTCTTGACAAGGAAGTTCAATAAAATATCTTTTTTTTTGTTGTGTGTGGGGGGGAGGGGGGGGTGTTGCGGTAAGAAAAATTAATTGTTAAATTTTATATTTTAATAAATAACCTTTTGAATTTTTTTTTTGCTATATTAATTTTTACTAATTATCACTACTCCTATCCTTTCCTCTTTTTTCCCCTGCCCCTGTGTTTTCCTCTTCTTGTGGGCCCCCGCCTCTCTTCCTTCCCCCGAGTGTCGTCACACGCCTTCTCCCTCTTCCTCCGCTCAAGATTTATCAATCAGACTGATGAGATCGATAGTATTTAAATATAAATTCAACACTCTTATAATTTATCTTAAAAAAAAATTAGCGATTTAAATATGTTTTTCTAAATTTACCTATCAATAATAATGCAAATCTAAAAAATAATGGACCAAACACTACAACAATTGTCTCGATATATATTTTATAAAATGGAGACTTTCCCCTAGTGGCATAGTCCAAAATTTTTAAACGAGGATAGTTCCAACTAATTGCATAATAAAATAAAATAATTTACCAATGGTGTACTAAAATTTTTAATCAAATCTATAACATTTAATGGTTAATTAAATAATTAGAACACTAATGTCCTAAAATTTTAAAAATCGAACTACATAATACTAAGCTTAATATTCATATTTATTTATACGGAATGACTGAACAAAGATTAATAAGATCAATGCGACTACCTGAGATCATATTATTAGAGAAAATATGGACACAACTCCTCATCAATAAGGAAAATTAAAAGTTTGCCGAAGATTATCATCGCCAATCCACCTATAAAACTCAATGTATCAGCAGCCACACTACGCCAAATACAATAATCTAATCATATAGTAGGCAAGTTTCATAACGTCAATCATCAACCTCATCACATCTAACACACATCATCCCTCGAACCACACCAGGAAAACTACCTGGGTGTTTAAAATAATAAACCTTAAAAATTGAAACTTAAAATGGACAAGAGAAAAGGCTTCAATTGAGTACATATTCATGGTGCCCGACCCGTCACCTAACCTATTAAATTGAATCCCCCCCCTAAAACTCAGGAAGTTTCACAACACTAGATGGTTTGTGAAGCTTTGTACGACGCGTGAAGTCCTTATAAAAGGACCTTCATCAGGTTTTTAAGTTTGAGTCAACTTCATTATCATATCTTTTCGGATATATGAAAATTTGGGTGGGGTCCATAACCTATTAAATTAAAATTTCCTGTTTAGTCCTGTTTTTCCAACGTCACCAAGTTTTTTTTTTTCTGATTTTGAGTTTGTAATTAAAAGTTATTGCCCGTTTTAGTGTGAAGCCTTATCTGATCAGTCTAAGTTTTCTCACGGACGACATAAGGCCAATGAACTTGTTTCACACTGTGGGATCTATACCCCAGTGAAAGTTTTTTAATGTATGGGTCTAGGTCTTTTTCCAATATCGTTCCTTGTAGGTAGAGCTTGTCATAGAAGTTAGAGTGTGAAAAGTCTCTATTATTTTTCCTTTTTATTTTGAGATGTTTTGTCAAATATTTTATTTATAACATTGATCACTTTCATCTTTAAGTTGGGTCTATGTCCTGCCCCGATCCCACCCCTGGGCATCACTTACACTCAAGAACCATTGTTGGCCCCAATTGACACCCTTGGTTTTGGCTTATTACTTCCAGAAAGACTTCAATACAAGAAATAGCTAAATTAAACTTTGTTGAAGGAAACTTAGATTGTCTTAAAACAAACTTTGAACTAGCCAAAATGAGACTCAAGTCGTCCAAAACGTAAGTCAATATAAAGTAGTGACAAATGGAATTAACTAACTAACTAATTGTCTGTACATGAAGCCTCTAAACAACTGAGATGGATGTCGATACAGTCCCACAACATCCTAATGAACTAATAATAAAACTGAAAGTAATAAACGGGATCCTCCGGAAGAAAGAAGACTCACCACAAGACTATGAGTGATCAACTGGATCAACGATGCGCTGGATGTTGATCCTGGTTACTTGTGTTTGCATCATAATAAGATTCATCCAAATAAGGCATCAATATATTGAATGTACGAGTATGCGAGGGAAAATCTAAAATAATACATAAAGTTGAAAGGAACTGAAGAACATACTTGGCCCGACTCAACTCAACATAATTGAAATCATTTTAATATAAAACAGTTTAAAATAATTGCAGAATAAATAAAAGTTGTTTAAAACATGATATCAACTTTCTGCGTATGCAAAGATACATATAACTCTTATTTACGTAAATACAAATAAACTATGTAATATAAATACATAATGTCTATGTGGGAGTCTTCTCTAACCAACAAACCATCACTTAAGAGCTATTGTGTTGAACATGGTTTTGCCTCACGTTGAAAGGTTGTCCTATACCTTGAAGAGGGTATAAATTTATTAGAATACTAGTGGATCCACTAGTTTAATTCTAAAAGAAAAGGCGCTAAGGATTCATCTACAAGTATGATTCTTTCTACCATAGTGCTCCATGGGTTTTATGGAGGTTGTGAGTTTTTCTCACTATCCCCATACGGGGCTCATACTACTCCCAATCCTGATACTAGCTCTTAGTTTAAAACCATACTTGTTTCCTGTGGATTTGACAGAGTTTTAAAAATCATAGTTGTGAAAAGAAGCTATCTTGGAAATCAAAGTTTCCTCTCCTTGCTTAATTGTGAAAGTATAACTCTTTCTCCCTAAAAACTATATCAAATGCTCTTGGAAATCTAATTTTCTGTTTCTTATTTAATTTAAAAACATTTTAGAAGCTCTTTGAAATGCCTAGTCCCCATATAATTTTAAAGAAAGAAAAAAAATGGTCCCAACCCCCCCCCCCCCCCCCCAACCTATACCGGAAATCGCTGAACTACACCCTCAAATTTTCAACACAGTGCCACGCATTACCGCACATGAACTATATATTACCCCTTATTTCCTACACACCTAAGGCGCGAAGCGCTGACCTCAACACAATAAACCAAATAAATCATCTTGTTGGATTTTTCCAACGGCGCTGTGGTGTCCCTCTCCTTGAAAACTCCCCGTTTCTTGTTTTTTTTTTCTCCCATTTCTTGTTTTTTCATTCATTTTCACCCATTTCCCTCCTAAACTATAAAAGAACAAAGAAATATCCAAAACCCTGTTTTCTCATGTTTCTATCCCCTTTCTTCTCCATTTTGGTAAACATCAAAAGATTTTGGATCATCGAACGACTTCGTTGCGTATTGTCAACTCCATTTTGTAGTTTATCAACTGATTTAGTAAAAGGTTAGTTCTGTATCCCTTATTTCGGTTTGTGATGTATCCCCTAGGGTTTTTTTTATTTGATTCCGTGTAATTAATAGGCCATTATTGGTGGTAAATCTTATATGTGGATTCCAATTAGAAGTGTTCTGTTGTTCATTGACACCGCAGATTATAGACACATTTTTTCATGTAATTTGATTTCCCTTTCTTCCTCTCTAACGTCACTCAATTTTGTACTATGTTCATGCTTAGTATTTATGTCATCGAGTGTTTTGTATTATTTTCCCCCCTTCTGAGTATTATCCCGCCCCTCATAGAGAAGCTGCGTAGTTTGCTATTGTATTGTAGTTAATGTTCAATATATATTTTCATAGAGATGCTACGTTAATAATGTTGTATTTTGTTTCGTTTCCTATGTGTTTATACCATGTTGGTTTTTACATACTGTTATATTTTTTTGGTGCCCCAGAGTAGAATAATTCTATATTACACTTGTTTTTTCTTTTATTGCCTTCAGGTAAGTGAATGAGTGTGGTTTTAACGTTTGATTACCTAAGGTGGTATCATGGTGGAGTGTTGAGATTTTTTAAGGGTCGTGGGTTACAAATATATAATAGTGGAAAATTTACATAATTTTTGGATGTTGATGTAGATAAAATTAATATTTTTAGTTTGAAAGACTATATAGGAGAATAGGATATACTACAAACTTGCACCCCTTTTCTACTTAAGCACCTACCTCAACTAGGACATTTTTGGGGTAGATTTTGATAATAATAAGGTATTTTAGAGACATGAAGTTTTCTTGGAAGATCGGGATGAATTGGAGGTACTTGGCATTCGGTTTGATTAGGTAATTTGGACCCAGGTTAACAGAATATGGCAATCATGTGGATATGGGAGAATCTGGTGCAGCTTTTAATATATGGCCAGTGAAAGTGAAAACTTTAACTTTGGGGTAGGTGAAGACCATTTAAATAGTGAGGACCCTCTTGCTACTTTTTCAACCTCACATCCTTTCACTACCAAACCTCCTTCTATTACCACACCTCCTTTCAATACTGATACTACAGATGGTGTTACTGATGATGAAATAGTTGTTGGTCTTGCTGGACATGATTTCTGAGAAGAAGAAGTAGAGGGTTCTGATTATTCAACTGAGGATAGTGTTGAGTCTAAAGTTGAATTAGTTGGAGATGATAATGAGGAAAGCAAGTTAAACTGGTACTTGATGTACCTGCGGAGTTTACGGAGTTGAGCGTTTTTAAAAGATAAGTTTTTCCAATTAGTAGCAAAGAAGGGAAAAGTAGCAGGTAAACAATTAAAATTACCATTAGGAGAAGCTGGCTCCAGATCTATGTTTTGATGAAAGTCGAACAAGTAAAGTAAGCCATGAGGAACGCTAGAGAGGTGATAAGCCCTTACTTTCAGTTTTTGATGAGGGTAAAGTTTTGGAGTTAGAGGAAATGAGTGGTTTTTAATGATTAGGAAACAATGAGTTCCTTGTAGAATAAAAAAGGTAAAGTTTTCAGAAGGAAGTTTCAAAACCTCAAAAAATCATTCATGATCCTACTCTGCAAAAAAAAAGGGTTGTGTGGCATTTTGGGCATGGTGGTTTAAAGATGTGAAAGAATTTAGAGACAAGCATTTAACCAAATATGCAGTTAGAAAGGAGGGTCCAAGCGGAGAATTGGTGAATGACTCAAGAAAGTTAGAGTTCGATGCAAAGATGGTTTGCCGTGGCTTTTGTATGGATTTCTTGACAACAACAAAAATATTTCCATGATAAAAACTTTAGTTAAAAGCATATTGCAACAAGGGCACCTGAAATTCTTGCGGCAACATAGTTGTTTTTTTATCTGAAGCCTTTGGGAAGAAAGAATAAACTGGCAACCAAACATAAGCGTCCTTCAATTTGCAATATTTGGGATAAGGACCAATTAAAAAACTAAAAACTTCATGTGGGCAAGAATACTATGAAAAGAGCAAGAGCTAAAGTGGTGAAAGATATAATGGGTGATCATGTTGTGGAATTTGGAAGGATACTTGAACACAAGTTTGAATTGTTAGAGGACCAATCCAGGGACCAGTTGTGTTGTAAAAGTTGGTGAACCTGATGCAAAAGGCAAATCAATATTTCAGAGTTTTTACATTTGTTTGATGATTTAAAGAAGCCATTGATACATTGTAGAAAGGGTGTGGGCTTAGATGGTCGTTTCCTTAAAGGGGTTTGTAAAGGCCAACTGATAATTGTTGTGGCCAGAGATGTTGCCACTTGCTTGGGCAGTAGTTGAAAAGAAGAACAAACACACATGGACCATGTTTGTCCAGTGCATAAGAGATGATTTGGGACTTGGAGATGGTGAATGTCTCACTTTTATTGAAGACATGCAAAAGGTATGTGAACTTATATTTTGTAATTTTCAATTTATATATGTAATTATTACTTAATCATCATCTATTCCATGGGAATGTCGTAGCAATTACAAATGTACTACCTAAGTATAAACATAGAATATGTGCTAGGCACATACTAACTAATTGTGCTAAGGATTGGAGGGGTCTTCAAAGAAAAAAAAAGTTTGGAAGATAGAAATAAAGTAACATTTGTGAGTCTCAATATGATGAACAACATAGAGAAAATGAACTATTAGGTCGAATATATTATACTTAATGTACTCCAATTTTGTGCAAAGTGTTACTTCAATACGGAACGTAGAGTGTCCACTTGTAGACAAAAACTATTTTGGTGTTTTAAATTCCCTGGATCTTGATGCGAGATACAAGCAGCATACATTACTATGCTTGAAGCAAAGGTAATAGTTAAAGATGATGGACAAGACTACAGAAGTTTAGGGAGTTTCCGAGTACTTGAAAGTGTAATTCTCTCTCCATGTCTCTGAAGGTTTTAGAGCCGAACATTAGTATAGTCTATGTAATTGTACCAGTGACTTTACTGGAGCTGCTGCGGCATGCGAAGTTAAAGAAGGGATTTGTCAACACAAGTGGTTTGCTATCGGAGAACCTATAGTTTGAACGGTGTGCAGTTAAGAGCGTCCATGTGTCAGATGTGTGGCTGCATTAACTTTAAGAATTCTCTTTTATGACTAACTAGAAAACTGCTACCATTACGGAACTTACTCGGAGGAATTATGTCAATGTCTATAGAACCACTCACAAACCTGAACATGTGTGCCAAATCTACAACCCCACTACTGAGTCCATCAGATATCACAAACTTCCGGTAGGCCACTAGTGTCGCTAGAGTAAAGACCTGAGAAACTAAGAATCTGGGAAGCTTCCTAGGATGGACTTGCATCGACATGTAGTATATGCTGGTGTTATAGGTCATAGACAATAAGAGGGTGGCATTCAAAAGAGAAGGTTTTGACTCACAACAAGACAAAAGTGCACCACACCTACTGCATCATTAGCGACAAAACCAACAGGTTCAGGCAAGTGAAGAGGCAACCAAAGGAAGTAGTCTGACTTGTTTTAGTTTTTTCTTACTTTATGACTTACTTTTTTTATCTTATCTTCGTACTAGGAACACACTATACAAACATCATTAGAAAGGTGAGCCTCTCATAAAACACATGGGACAAGACAAAGACCCTAAAAAACATCATCAGTAGCATCTAGTGCACCTCCCCCTACCTACTACACCTACTAATTTTCCTGCATCCTCTTCTCCTCCTCCTACTTATCATGCATCATCTTCATTAGCTTCAAAGTCATGAATGTGAGTCTTTTATTTATGTTAACATCTTAAACATTGAATTATAATCCGATATTTTAATTTACTTAAACACCTTTTAAATATTGAGCATATACAAATTTTACTAAGGGGCGATAGTCATGCCCAGTAGGCAAATATTGATACGTCTGACTGGATAAGAAAATTGCCCGAGTCATCTGATGTAACTTGTGAAAACGTTGGTCTACTCCAAGTAATCCAAATAAGCTCCAATGGAATGGTAAAGCAGGCATCTCACTCAAACTTCAGAGCTTAAGAGAAGCAAAAAAACAAGACAGTGGGAAGTCGTTCAAGTTAAATGACCTTCTTCATAGTCAAAGATGACGTAAAAATGCAATGATATTGACATGTATTTAAGCCCTTTAAGTTAATTCCTTCTACATTTTGGATTTTTTTGTTGGTACTTTGTCTTAGGAGGCCTTTGAACATGACTTGTCTTGGTATTCGCCTATGTGTGAGGCGGTATTTTGGTAAATTTTACCTCTATGTGGGGCCACTTATTAATGAATGGTGTGTTGCTTATTTAAAACTGGTTGTTGTGTTATCTTATCGAACTGCATTGCGCTATTCAGGTGTCTTATATATGTTTGAGTTTGTTATGTGTTTACAAATGGGTTGTGTTGTATCAGGCTGAAAGTATTAAATTGGATGATTAGTTGTGATGGTTTATATGATGAAGTGTTTGCATATTCACTGAGCTTCAACTTGACATCATAGATACAAATGAACAACATACCTTGACATTCATAACAACAACAAATCAAAAAGAAACACCAAATAGCAAGAACTATCGGTTGATGATGAACATAGCAAAACTCGCACAATCAAATACACGAGAAGTATCTATTCTATTATACCTACCCCATATTCAACCTTCTATTCAGTATCCGCTCCATAACGAATTAGGTCTTTACTCATCAATTATTATCTGAACCTTGTCTAAATACTAAGGGGGGAGTTTTTATGCTCACTCTTGTCCTACCCTTGCAATTTTTTTACAAAATATTTAGTACTGAAAAGTGGATCCAAACTAGTACATTAGCATCGTTCAAGTATAACAGTGTAGCAATGAATCACAGAGACAAAACACATACCCCGATACCATTGGCAAGACAAAAATCATTTTTCCTGAATTTACTTTCGACCAAGAAGTTACAAATGATCAGCAAATTCCGTATTTGCCTCTCCTCCAGTTTAGCATTGGGTCAAGTTCATCCATAAAAATCCTATTCTAGTTTTCCATTTGCCATTCTTTGGATGAATTTTGAGAAAATGTAAAAGTCTATGGTGAACCCACAAATAAGAAATTACAGCAGATTACAAACCCTAATTCAAGATTTGAGTAAAAAATGACACTTAAAATTAAATCCCACTTAATTTTGAGAGGAAATCATGAATTTTTTTAAAAAAATAAAACAGATTAATGGTGGGGAAGAAGAAATAAGGGTTAATGATTAAAGGGTGGGGAACCTCGACCGTTGGAGAAGGAGGAAATTTTTCGTATGAATTTCTGCTTCTAACGCACCTAGAGGTTGATGAGAACACCTCCCATGATTGTTTCAGCACTTAGGTGTGTATAAAATAAGTACAGAAGGATCTACAGTTCAAGGTGGTACTGCGGGACACCTTGAAGTCTTACAGCAGTGTAGGTTACATTTTAGGTGTAATGGTTGGGGGATTTTATCACCATTTCCTCTTAAGAAATGAACTTCAATTTTTACTCTTTACTGAACCAAAACTCATGTTCTTCAAACAAGTTCAATCATTTGTACAATACTTTGAAGGACTCTATGCCTTTTCTTGACTGGCTCGTTATCTGATCGCTTGATTGAATTATGGATTCAAGATTGCTATTTGTGACATGAGGATCTCAGGATTTTAGGAGTGTTATTAGATAGTTCAAAATGAGAACAATATCACATAAAAACTTGATTGAATTGTTGCCTCAGTGTAATCGGAGATGTAAAAATTTTAATTTTTAGGTCGCAAAATAAATTAGTAGAAAGTCTGTGACCGCTATCCAACGCGAGGGGAAATTTCAATCTGGGTACGACCCTGGTACTCAGATTTCTGCCGTGTGTTTCCATTTTTTGTTTTGTAATCCCAAGTGTCGCCTAAGATTCGATTCTTTTTCTCAATCCTTTTTTATATTCAAACATACCCCAGAAATGCTAACCCATAAAAACGATACTCATTAAAAAAAAACTAAATGACCTTAACCTCTCAAGAATTCCTCAATATCATCTCAAATTTGCAGAACAAAAGTAAAATTCAAGACACACACATTCACGCAACATTCAAACTTCCCATTTGTAGAATGAACTCACGGCGTAAATTAAACCATGGTTTTGGCGCAGGTGAACGACCCAACACTGTGTTACTCACAAACTGTTAGGGATCACCCCTTGGCGAAATCAACAAGCGCTTCCTAAAGAACTGGATTGATTCTTGCTTATTTTCGTCCTTTCTCTTTTTTTTTTCCCATTTCTCAAAATTCTTCCTCTTCCAACAGTGTACCATCACTAGATCACTTTAGCGAACCCAATTACTTACCAAAAACAATGACAACCAATAATTGGGTAAGGAAAAGACCATAATAGCCACCTTTTAAAATCGGACTGGTTAGTTCTTATTCTGAACAACTTCACTTTCAAGGGCCATCATCTTCACTCATACCAAACTCAAGAATCGGCGCAAATGCAGCGCGTTGAAAATATTGTTCCATGATTCTTTCCTACGATTTTGGAAATACACATCAAATCATCCTGAGCTAGAAGTTATTGTCCGTTTGACCGACTGTTGACCCAAAGCTCAACTTTAACACACAACGAATTCCAGATTTCTATAATTCTTTCAAAAAATGACTATTTCCAATTTTGCATTTTACTTTTGTAATATTAATACGGTGTTTACCTGTATATTTAATATATAGTGTGAGTTAACTCCAAGCTTATTTCGCTTGCGTCGGATTTTTCCGTTAAATAGTTAGTTAGGTTAAGGGTTTGTTTGGCAGATCAAAAATGATTCTAGATGTCCGCCCCTTCTACGGTGTAGGTTCACTGGCATGACATAAACATAACCAACCCAAACCTTACATTAGACCACATACCCCACACCATATGTATCTGTGCAGCACTCACCTTACTCAATCTATTCTAGTGTGTGCAGTTTGTTCTACTTTGTAGTCAGTGCATACCCACAATTTTCTTTCTCACTCAATACACTCGGCAATCATCAAAAAGTGCAACAATGTTGAACATGTCGACTCAGCTGTATAACGACACAACTACCCATCATACATCCATTAGACCCCTGTTGAAGGTTTCAGCATAACCTTTTGATAGTCTACAAGAAACTACATGGATTAATACAAATCTAACCACTTAGTTAAGAAAGTTTAGCTTGCTTGGGTGTCAAGCAGTTGCTCAAGAATTTTTAATGCATCAATTTTCTCCTTTGGAAGAATTCGAACAAGCATGGACCGAAAGTCGTTGGGTCTTGCCTTTCTTTGCATGAAATCTCCTTTCCTCCATCATCCTCGAGCTTAAAGTTGCTTAAGAGAAATATTTTAGTAACTGTCATTTGTTTTGTCCCAAAAATAAAAAAAAATAAGAAAAGACATCATTTTATATAGGGTCTAATTCCGTAAATATTGCTATAGCGTTCTTGCAAGCTTTATAGTGGTGCCATAGGGGGAGACATTCCATTTTTTTTTTGTTTTATGTTTTTTTTTTTTGTTTTTTTTTTTTTTTTTTTCTTCTATATATTGGGTGGGGGGGGGCGGCTTGACAGTTAGCCCGAAATAATTCAAATTTAAGTAATTTTGTTGTGTGTCCAAAAATTTTCTTTGGCACCGGCATTTGAAAATTTTAATTGACACTCCACACGAGGTGTAATTAAAACGGTTCGGATCGTTGTAGTAACTTCTTATTTGGATGGTTTTAATATCACATTTGTTGTTGATTGTGTATTTAAATTTATCATATTTTATTATTAAATTAATTGCTATCGTAATTATAAATTTCCTATGTTATATAAAAATCAATTTTTTGACATATTTGATAAAACAACATAATTATTTTAACAAATGATATAAAAATAATATAAATACCTGACTTCATCACTTAAACATCTTAACAGGCATACAAAATGTTGGTTGACTCTTGCAACATTTATTATCAGGCATAAAATTGGGAGAAAAAAACTAACATTATTATTTTAACAACACTAAAATTCAAAAGTAAATTACATAATTTAATTGTAATACCTCACTTCCTGAGAAAGAGCTATATTTAGAAAGAACAAGTCTGGGAAGAGCTAATTTGACGATTGTGTTCGAGTTAACTTAATTTGTGAGCTTTGTGCGTCAACCTCAAACGACCATTTTTTTTACAGGATAATTTATAGTAGTCTGCTCCTAACATATCAATAGAGCGTCTTTTAGTCCCTTTCAAATGTCAGTTAATTTTCTAAGGTTTGAATTCCAATGAGGAGATATGGCCCGTTTGAGTTTAGTCCTGTCCAGTTAAGAAAATTTTATCCAATTCTGAAGGGTAACATTTTTGATCTCTTTCCATTACACTTTTAGCTTTAACATTTTGGAATTATTTTTAGGTGGCCTAAACTGACTTAGATTAGCTTTCATAATTGTAAAATCACGTGTAGGATTTTGAGAGATTTCAACCGGAGAAACACAGGGGGAATCCAAGTTTTCCAAGATCCTTACGAGTTGAGGGAGTTGTTTTTCTCGCATTAAAAGTATGTAAGTCTTTCATAGTATCTTTGATTGAATTTACCTACGTGTCAATCATGCGAAGTTCCACTCTTACTTTCGTAACTCTTCGAGGCTGGTTGATTTATTTGAATTCTTGATGTGGGTTTTCTTGAGGTCTTTGTTATTCATGTTTTGTTTATGGAATTCCGTGAATTTCTTGACGCGGACCTTTTAGATTTTCTAGAGTGTTTCTTAGCGAAATTTTGTAGATTCTCGTGTTACTTGTATTCTTTTTAACTTGCAATCTAAGGATATTTTAGAAAAGAATTCGATTCTATAAAGGTAGGATCAGAAACATGGAATGGAAAATTCATCGTATTCGTCTCTGAGAAGAGTGGTGCGACTACCATTGACGCACTTGCATGCGGCCACACATGAGCCTTCATGCAGTTTTAGAGTAGGCGCTCCACGTTAGCAAGTGTGCCGGTCCTTGACGCCACTCCTTTTACTATCGTTTTGCTCCATGTAAATCTTTCTAAAATGTATCCTTGACGGGACTCGAATTAATACTTATATTTTGACAGAATCTCAAAAAACAACCGAAATCACACTTCCCCGTCATTCTAGTAATCACAATATGTATGAAAAAAACAAACAACTTGCACAAAAATTGACTAGATTTCATAATATTGGAAGCAATTATAGATATATTGACAAGAGCTGTAACTTAGGCTTCATTTTTGCTCTCCATAAAAAAACTTTATTAGTTTAAATGGTAGCATCTCCATGCTTGGGGTGGAATGAAAGCTCGTAACAAAAGGTATGAGCGATCTAACCTCTAAAGTTCTTTCTTATTCTTAAACCACTTTTCATTCAGTTGCTGAAAGATATAGATCAGACTTTTTTAATGAGATTGAGTTCCACGCGTATGCAGGCTAGAAAAAGGCTATTTGTTGTTATTCTATCTATTTGTGCATCAAGTTCGTAGAAGATCTCAATTTTTATGAAATGATAGTAGCTCAATGTTTATAGACTTTAGCATATTCATCGAAAGAGTTTGGTAATACTTTCACCGTTACTCTTGACAGAAGAATCCAGCTAATCAGGCAAGACGCAGCAATTTTGCCCAATCCTAACAAAGTAGGTTCCTTTGAAATTCAATGAAAAAAATGGTTACGTACAATTAGCGTTGCAAATTTTTTGGCACGGTAGTAGAATCACTACCAATGGCACGTTGTGCGCTAAGTGTGAAAGGACCGTGCAACGATTCGTTATGTCCGAACCTAAATGTTAAGTCCAGCAACACTTTCCGTAACTTCCCTTTTTCCTGCTCGGCATCCGTCCCAGTAAGGACGATATTGCCATAAATATGCATGTCTTAGTGGGAAAAATATTTTACTCCTGATGTAGCTCGAAAGCAGAAAGAGTTTAATTCATTCGAGAGAGTTATGGTGTTCCTTAAGAATGGTTCATGGTGGGATTTTCTACAAAGACATAAAGAATTCAAATAGAATTTTTAATTATTTTAACTCATTAAGAATATCAAACTGCACTAATCATTGATAAACCCTTTATCGAAATCATAATCTTGAATTCATAATTGTACTTCAAAATCGAGTTAGAGTAGAGATTCGAGTAGTTGTTTCGATTCATTTGAGAAGTCTTTTGCATACTTTTAAACACTGGTTTAGACTTCAGCACATGAGTATGATGGATGGAGAGATTTGTTCATTTTCAAAAAACGAATATATGGAACTTAAGTATACTCTCCCCAAAAGTAAATTTTTACATTTAAAATGAGAGGAAACATTGATTCCAACATGATTTCATGAGTAAGTTATTTTAGTATAATCTTAGTTTAAGAGAACCTTTTGATTTATAATCTCTAAGTTGGCGGATGAGGAACTGTCTTTTTAAACCTATGAGCTGAGTTTATCATCATTGGAAATTATTGATCACCATATCGGGATGAGTCAAATAACTAAAAGTCCTTATAAACCATGTAGCCAACGCGGGTAAAAAGAGTCATACTTTTTAGATAATTCCTTATTGCTTTTTAAGCATAGGTTAGTGAATCCACTTATTTGAAGATGTCTTATACTCTGGCAAGGTATAGAAAAGTTATGGCAGTGTGGGTGAGACGTTGTATCATTATCTCAAAGTGATGGTTGTCGATTAGAAAATCTCTTAAATAAGAGTTATTATTGTATTTTTAAATACATTGAGTTTCAATCAGTTGTTTAAACGCTTTATATGAACTGCACCGTTATTATTGTTTTTATACTGTATTGAGTTCAATATCCCTGAGTTGAGATGAGTTTGAGATCGCGTTGAGTTATGTTTCGTTTCTTTTCCAAATTCAAGCTTTATATGCTATGTATCCATGTGGTCCTCTTCCATTCTCTAAATTCATTTACTGTGTCATTTGGCTTTCTCATTTCATGGATGGAGTCATACATACAAGCCAGTGCTCATCAATAGGCGATTTGTTGATACACCAACAGTTCAGAGTTCGCTTTGTGTGTAGCCGCCTTGCGCTTCCGGCGGATTTCTTTACTTTTGACTTGTTACGATGTCGGTGGTCTTGTCTGGCTACTTCCATCTTTGTCATTTTAGAGACCTCTAATAATCACGGAATGATTGTACTTGAGGGTCTTTTTCATTTCGCAGCTGTGCATTTTAAGTACACTTGAGTAGCCTTATTTTGCCAGTGCTATGTATTTGATTTAAAATATTCTAACTATTTCTTATTGAAGATGTTGAGTGAAGTTTTGTGTTTTGAGTTTCCCTATTGTTGAGTATAAATCATTCCGCTGAGAGTTTGCTGTTATGGTCAAGAAGTGGTGCTTGGGGCCACAATTGCTTCTCTGCATGCCGGTCACGTTCAGGATGTTGGCTCAGAGCGTGACATTTAATATATATAAAAATTATATTAAAATTTGATTCATTCTCTAAATTTTATTTTTATTGCATAAATTAAGACAAAAAATAATATATGTTGAATCCATACTAACAATATATAAACACCCATACGTAATGTGATCATAACCTGTACTAACATGAACACCCATACGTAATGTGATATATAGTTAACTTTAATTGGGTACGGCAATATAGTAATTATTAAGGGTGTGTTTGGTATAGAGGAAAATACTTTTTAAGAAATTAAATAATTTTGTATTTAATTTATTTTGTATTTGTTATGCAAGTATGTTTTTACTGAGCTAGTCAATTTAGATTATAGGTTAGTTTTTCCTATCTACTTTTCTACGAGGTCTATAAAAAAGAATTAGTTTTTATTTATTTGAATGATTTTGATTTGATACAAAATTTTAGAAAATAAAGAAGATTTTCGAATCTTGTGGTTGAAAAAATTAAAATGTGTCAAATATATTAATAAAATATCATTTATTCTTGTAGTTTTAAACATGTTAAATGAAAAAATTGAAATTAAAAAGTTGCTATAAAGAAAAGAATCATTTTTTAAGCAGACTAAAAAGAAAAGTAGGAAAAAGAAATTAAAAAAAAAATAAAATAAAATATTTTAATAGAACTATAATATAGAATCTAGTTTAATCTATGGTTAATGTGAATGTTGAGGATAGACGGGGCTGGTGGTCAATGGGGCTCGGGTCTAAGTATGTGAAAATTTCATTATTCAGTTTCATGTTCATAAAAAGATAAATCATACACTCGACAGCTCAAAACTGATCAGTATAAAATTCATGTGATTTGTCTCGTTTCCGTGCACACCACGACACTATCCTAACGCTCCTGCCTACTCGCTTATACTAAACTTACGTTTGTATCTAGCTACATGATTAAATTCCCTTGATCATCGTTCCTCGACAACTGTAAAAAGATGACCACAACTATGTGTGCTTTCCTACGCGTCTTATCACTGGTCTATTTGTATCCAACACACATCGTTTTCCTTATAAAAGAAAAAGGGGCCCTCGGCCAATCATATATAAATATTACCACTTGAAATCTTGAACTTAGTTATTATCACTTGAAATCATTCTTCTAAAATCTAGAATTCAGAAAATTGTAATATTGATTCCGCCTCTCAAATGACGTAAAACTCTATAAAAAGAAAGGCTTACTCTTCTATTGGGAAAAAAATCCTTATAACACTAAAAAAATAGAAAGACTAATACTCAAAATGCCACTCTCTCCCTCAATACTCAAATCTCTAACATCTCCAACAATTTCTCCTATGGCCAAATCAACTCCAAAACTCACACAAAGTGCTCTTGGTTGGGCTGCTCAAGACTCCTCTGGCAAGTTAACACCATTTATGTTCAAGAGAAGGTTTCTAATAATATCCTATCTTAATTAATACATACATTATTACTTCAACAATAGTATTATATCTATATAGTATTTTTTTTTTCTAGCTAGTTTTTGGAAATATATTCTAACAATTTAATATTATTGTAGAGAAAATGGTTTAGATGATGTGACCATCAAGATCTTGTATTGTGGGATGTGTCGTACAGATGTACACTTTGCCAAGAATGATTGGGGAAACACAACCTATCCTATTGTCCCTGGGTAATTACTTTTAGCTTCATATTACAATTCATCTAAGTTCCAAACGATACTATATTGGTCTCACGAGAGTGAGGTCCTGATCTATTGAGAGAATTTTACACTTTTTCTCACATAAATATAAGTTGAAATAAACAATAATATATCTGATCTTTGAAAGGTTAGGAATGATGTACGCATGGCTTATGAAGAGAAGTAAGAAATGCAAATTCCCTCATGAAAAATATAGACTATATAGTAAGTTAGAACTCATAAAAACCGACACAATCCTTTGAAATTTAATTTTAATGATATTGATATAGTATTTTGTGTTGAATTTGAATAAGTGTTAAGAAGATAATGATAGTGGAATAGTTGTTAGCTTGTTGCAGTTGCTAGAACTTGAAGGGACAACCAAAACACAAATTTGAATCTTTTTTGTCCATCGACAATAATATCTTTTGTATAATGCAAAATGTTAATTGTTTGAATGGCTTTTAGATATTTTAATAATAAAGAATAAACTAGTTTGAGAAGGGGTATGAATTGGTCTATATAGAATAAGAGTGTGGGTCATGTAATCGTTAGGATATAATTACTAAGACAACAAAAATTGATAGTCACGTAAGAATAGATACTAAAATTACCTAAAATTCAGTTCATTTCTCTTTTCAAATTTTATAATATGTGATAAAAAAATGAACAATATATGAAATCATATCTTTAGGAAATAACGAAAACACCAAGAAAATTGAAGTTTCAAGTCATTGCTTTAATTGTCTTATAGTCGAGCCAATTCTCAATGGTATTTAATCTCAACCTCATGCATGCATGAAGGAGGATTTGAGACATCTGCATGTTTGGCACGGAAGAAAACGTTTCTTAGAATATATATGTTTTGTATTTTCGATATTTTATTGATCACTTTAAAAAAATAGTACACCTAATGTATGAAAAATAAGTTATATAAATGACGTTCCAAAATTATTATTTCCTCTCCATCTACTCAATCCTCATCCTTTGACCATCCCACCCTTCGCCACCTCCAAGCCCCACTCCCATTCCCATGCATCTCTTTAAAATTTTACAAAATAACATATAAATACTTTTAATAAAGCAAAACCATTAATCTATGTACAAATACATATACATATTCTTAAATAAAGCAAAACCATTAGCTATGTATAAATAACATATACATATTCTAAATAAACAAAAACCACATTAAGCATGTACAACTTAAGGTAAACTTGAACTAGTCACTTATGACCATTACATCATTTTCTTGCACTACACACTTTTTTCAGTTTCTCTTTATCAGTATTAATAATGGTTTACTAAAAAAGATGACAAATTCGTCGTCCAAACCATAATATCTGAGATGGGTCAACTCAAATGTGAGTTGTTACATTCTTTTCGATTTATTCAAAAGATTGTATTTGCTGGGTGTCGTTCACCTTTAAATTTTTTAGGTAAGTCACTCAATTGTGTGTTGTCATCTTATCCCGTGCACTTCAAAGCAGTCTTGCTCCTCTCTCATTTTGCTCATAACTCTGACTTTTAATGTTGACCTAGAAAGTCAACCATTATTTTAATTTCTATAAGTCACTCCATTCACAGTTAAATTTTTTTGCATTAAATTTTGTCTAAAAACTACTTTTAAAGAATAAAAATAAGATATACATTTTATTAGTTCATGACCGCTCTCTTATTTTTTCTAAACAATGTAAACGTACCGGAACAACTGCAACCCTCCCCGCCACACCCCCCAAAAAAAAAAAAAATCTCGATTCTATAAAATTGTAAACTGAATAATTGTAAAAGATTACAAATAAAGAAAAATTGGGAATTAAAAGTATAAAAAAAAGGGACAGTGACGATCTTCTACTATTTTTTTAATGAAAAGGTAGTAACAAAACAATAATTAAAATAAGCATCTTATTTATTTTTTAAAATATTTTATTTTTTTTTTGTTTTTAAATAGTAAATAAAAATTATTTCAATTGATTAAACGACTTTATAGTGAAAATATAAATAGTTGGTGACTTTCTAATTGAAACAATCATCTTGAATGATTTTTAGGTTAAAAAACATGTGATTGACGTTTAAAATAAATAACCCAAAGTTGAATACTTTTCTAAGTAAATTATTCAAAGTTGACTTACAATCTGAGGGATTAAATCTCCATAAAGAATTAAAGTTGGTCTTTCTCCTTGTCGAAGCCTACAATATCAACATTTTTATCACAATGAATTAGTTAACACTTTTTTAAGATTTATTTTAGATCTAAATTTTTATAGGCTATCAATTAAACTTGCAAGGACATATGTCTGTAATGTTATTAATTTACATCATCCAGAATATATAAACTTAAACTATTTTTTTTTATATATTAATATGAGGTTTGAATTAGTGGAATTGTAATTACGGTGGGAAGCAATGTTCAAAGTTCAAGTATGTGAAAGATAGGAGTTGGATATGTGTCTGCTACATGTTGGATTGTGACTTTGCAATAGCTTTTCCAAGAGAACTATGTGGACCACTGAAACCTGTCCCTATAATAGGCATTCATTGGGATGAAAAAACCCACTCCCCCGATGTGGTTTACTCCACAACCATGGTTTCTGATCACAGGTAAAAAGATTCAGAATATTTAGTATAATTTTTCGTATTTTTATCTAAGATCATAAAATTTAAAAGTCATCACAATTATTTTTTCTATTTCAATTTATATGATATGGTTTGACTTGACACGTAGTTTAAGAAAGAAATAAAGATTTTGAAACTTGTGATCTCAAATGAATCATAAATGTTTGTGACTGTAAATCATTTCATAGTAAAATAATCATTATAAAAATGATTGTTAAATCAAATTAGATAAACAACTTGAAACTTAGGTATAACTTTTTATTGAATCATGATGCTTTACATTTCTGACCCTCTAAGGGCCATTCCCACCACCTCACACTCCACCCACCCGTAACATCCATATCAATATCTATTTAGATTAATAAAAAATATCTTTTACTATAATATCTTTTGCTCACATATCGAATCTAAAAAATAAATACGAATTCACTTTTTTCCCTTCGTACTGAACAAACCCTAATGTTTTGCTGTTTTTTTAAAAATGTAGATATGTAGGGCACAATACCAGAGACTTGCCTATGATAAGAGCCGCACCACTAATGAAGCTGCTTGACAGTTATACCTGCCATGAAAACAGCAACTTATTTGAGTCAACCATGGCAACATAGGCTTTAATAGGTTTAGTGTGTGTTGGCATATGGCTATCAATTTGGGGAAGAGTGCTTTGGGTCATCATGTTTACTGTATATTAGTCACCCACAAACCTCCCTTCTAAGAAAAGATGCAAAAGAGAAATTGGGATGCCTGCTGGCTTTACATCCTGAGGCACTGACCTCAAACAAATCCGTTTGTAAACTCCGGCCACAATGTCAACATAAAAAGTTTGTAAATTAAAATATTATTATTAAAAAATATCATTTTTTAAGCAGACTACTAAAAATATGGACAAAAATTAAATAGAGGGATAATATTAGTTATTGATCGGAATGTACAGGACCAGCTTGATTCGGTTTTCAATATCAAATCAAAATCATTTTGTCTCGATTTTTTAAAACTTAAAACCAACCAAACCAAACAATCAACTCGAATTTTTCAACTTACAATGTTTTTCAGATTTTTTGGGTTTTTGTTGGATTTTTTAGATAAAAGTATTCTACAAACAGATAATTTTGTCTTGTTACTACTTACTTCAAAATATTTATTTAGTCTTACCAAATGCAACTCTCTAAGTTATGTGTCAAGAAAAATACCAACAATATGATATGATTATGACACCTAAAATATCCAAAAAAAAAAATTAATAATAGAATCGCTTAAAAACAATTTTGCAAATTAAATAAGTCATAAGAAAATTGATCAAATTTTAAGTAACTGAATCATATAAGTTAGCAAGATTAGTTACATGATAAATATAACAGAAAGTAAATTATATCATGTCTTTTAATTTTTAAATCTATGTAAAATAAAACCAATATCAATATTATTGTCATTCTTGTGTTAAATTAAGTTTATTTTTGCATTAGTATTAATTTTAGATTTTTATTCAAACTTTATTATAATTACAATATGTAAATGAATTAATCCCCCCTTTATTAGATCATTAAGAATTTTCACTTCCAAACATGAAATAAATATCTTCAAGATTTAAACTATGAAAAAGTATAAGAGAAATATTACTCACTTAGATCAAAGAAAGTATTTCGGTCATAAACTACAAATGTAAAATTATATAATATAAGATCCGGGTTGGTTTGGTCCTCGGGTGGTTAGGACCAAATAGCGTGGAAACGCTCAGGCTGCAATGGAAAACCTCGAAAGCTACGAGTACAAGACCAACGAGAAATATACCAAAAACACAAAGATTTAAGGTGGGTCGGTCAATCGACCTCGTCCACAAAGGAGATTGAATCCACATAAATATTAGAGTTCAAAATACAGGAGGGAAACACCTCAACCAAATTTCACTCCAGAATGCATTGGAGGATTCCACAGTGATAAGTCTCAACTTGTGACCCATAAATTCTCCCCTAACCAAAACTCTCAAATGTCTTTAAGACGACAACCTTGTGAATTCTGATGAGTTGAAGGAACATACTTCTATTATAGATGTTTCTAAACCTTCTTTCTCCTGCCCAGAAAAAAGATTAGTCAATCCAAAAACTTTTCCTAAAAGGAAACCTATTTATGGTAAGAAAATCAGGGCACATAAAACCCAACATCGAGCTGGTTTTTTTAGTTTAACCAACCAACCAAAATAGCATTTTTTTTTTATCCAACACCAAACGCAAGTCAACCAAACCACACTAGTACGAGTTTTTTTTGTTGACACTTCGATTTGCGGTTTGGGTTCGGTTTGTTCAGTTCGGTTTGCACACCCCTAGTTATTACTATCTAAGATGTTACGATTATTAGATTGATGGGTTAATCTCAATGTTGATCAAAAAATAGACTTATGATCTTCTTAATTTTTATTTGAACAATTCTCCTCTCATGAATTAATTTTTGGGTTAAATTAACTCAATGTGATATATTTTACTATTGTATTGGAGTAGAAACTCGCTCATTCACTCCAATGTAAAGACCCCAAATTAATTTTTTACACGCACCATTACCAATCTGGGCGTGAGGCAAGCTAGATGTTGGACAATGAAAAAAAAAGTCTCAATGTTTGACAGTTAATTGGTGGTGACTCTTATAAGTCTTCGGACAATCCTTGTTCCTTTTGAGCCAACTTTTGTAAATGTGACTTAGGTCAAAACCTACTTTGCGTCTAACAAAGTTACGTACACCGTCAGTTGAACTCTTCGTCCACGCTAAGGTTGGACCTGCATGAGGAACATGTTAGAATGGGTTTTTTTTTAACTTCCCATCAATGTGGGGAACGGACCAACAATCTTCTTAAATTAACTTAGACAATCCTTCCTCTTATGAGCTTCATGCCTTTGATTGATTATATTCAGATGTCATATATTATAAACACTCGACATACTTATTTTATGACTGTGATTAAAGGTGTTAAAATGAGCTGACCAATCCATGGCTAGAGATTGCAGCGTCCTAGCCTACCTTACCTCTATCCTCCATTTGAAAGAGCGGGTCATTTGTACTTGTGTACTGTTATTTATTTGGGTTTTTAAATTTTATGTCCCTCGACCAAATTAATTTTTTCGTGAGACAATATACAATGATTAGTTTTATTCTTTAGTACAATAAAATTGAAAGTTTAGTACTTACTTTTTCTTTTTCCCTTTTGGCCCTTTTTGGTGGTTGGCAGAGGAACAGAATGAAGTTAGATTATTATTGACACAGTATCAATCGCAAAGCATTCTTTAGGGCCCTTATCTTGAGGCTCCTAAAATTGATGGAACTATAATCAGTGTGGGAGAACCACTCAGCAATTGAAGTCCCAGCTACAACACTTTGATCATGGTAAATATTTTTCAATTCTTATTTAAAAAGAGACAGATTCAAAATTTAAAGTAGAAACTTTCCACATATTTTGTTCAATCTTTCTTCCAAATATCGACAGGCGCGTGTCAAGTCCTCCAAAAATAGTGGTATTTTTGAATGTCCACTCAAATGTTAAAATATTTAAGCGGTTAAAACAATTTTGTGTTAAGTGAAGTTGATGTAATTATTTTTGAAAAAAATTTTCAGGCCAAAGTTGTTGGGTAAGCATTTTATGAAGTGTGAAGAGTTACAATAGATGATGGATTTTTATATGTTGCACACACACAAACACTTGTGTGAGATAGAGCTTGTTACAATTGACCAAATTAATGAAGCCTGATTAGGCTTTCAATGAATGAATGTTATGTGTTCGATTAGTCCTCATGTAGCTGCCCACCAATATTCCTCAAGGCTTAGAAACTACATTTCTTGTTCAATTATTATTTGAAATTGTTATTGTAAAGTTATTCTTTATGTATCTCTAACTTTTTTTTTGATCTTAAGTAGTGGTGATTTTTGACTTTTCACCTTTAGTTTCGGAGTCTCAATGTGAATAAGCAGACATCAAGTAAAAATAAATAATGAAATTGTTTTGTACTTTTTCTTTTATATGTAGCTTTTTATGTGCCATGACTCTTGATTTTGAGTGACAAATTAGACTTCAAAGTTCAAATTATAAGTGGTCATTCTATCCCATTTCTATATTCCTAGTTGAAGATATCCTACCATTTTTATGACGTCGTTTGATTTCGTATTACAGTGGGGGAACAAAGAGACTTCGGTGGAAAGAAGTACATAATTTAAGGAATAATAATAATTATCCTATTGATTCGGTGGGCGATCCAAAAAACGGTTTCGAGTGATCGACAAGGTTTGTAAGATTCTGACTAAAAATCAACCCGCTGGCCACCAAACCTATAAGCAAATAACACTTATTTAACTCCAGGAGCGAGGACCTACCTTCCTTCAAATTCTCATGTGCATTTTTTCTTTATTTTCTTCTAAACACGCTTGTTGTGCGTGAATGAATACACATTCGATTTACTTAATGGTGAATCTAATACCGCAAGGAGGTTAGAGGTTCATAAAAAAATTACTTTTAATCCAGCCTTACTAGTGATTAAGAAACGATTATTTGTTAAAAAACTTGCACGATATAACTAGAGTCAATAATAGTATAATTACCTTTAAATGGTAATCCTGATTTAAAATCTTTTGGTGCATGTGTTAATGTTATGAACTCTTAATCAACGGCATCTAGATTTGACTAATACCTACTATTTTTATATACTCTAAAAGAGAAGAGTTATGAGTGAATGATTGGAACGCAAGTGACCATTGTTACCTCTTGAATATTGAGATGAATTACGATTAACTGAATGATCTCCTTCGTACTAATTCCATGTAAAAAAAAAAACATTCTAACTAGAAGAAAGAGACTAATCCTTTATTAGTAATCCACCTCAATAATTAAAGATGTAAACACTTAGATATCACTTCCGTTCAATCATTTCATTCAAAATTCGTTCCTCAGTTAGAATATAAAAAATGATATTGTCAAATTTAGATTGTGTTGATTGAGTGTTCAATAACATTACCGACATGACCCAATTACAAACGAGTATACAATGAAGGTCGTCTATTAATTAAGTAACTCAAGTAATATTAGAATGTAAATTTTTCACATAATACTATTCTTTATCAAAACCGGAAGAAGATTAAGTGATTTTTTTATGAACCCTAACCTCCTTGGGGTAATTTATCTACACCATCAAATCATCCAAGGTTGTATAATCACACCAATAACATTTTAGAAGGAACATAGATAAAAAAAAAAAAAAAATGAACGTGAGATTTGAGAGACGATAGGTAGCTCGCTTCGGAGATTTTAAAAGTGTTTACTATTGATGGTATTGGTTGAAGCTGGCTATCTTTTAGAGGCAGATCTCTCAAAACACAAAAAAAAAAAAAAAAACAACAAAAAAAAAAAAAAAAAAAATTGTCGTTCAACTCGAACTGATTTTTTTTGGGGATCTCCACGAATCAATCGAGTCATTATTATATTATTATTTTTGTACCTTCTTGCACCGAAAGTCTCTTTTCTTGTTCCCCCGATGTAATGCCAATTAGACACGGTCATAACTAACTGACTTTGTCTCCTTTGAATGATGATATAGTAATCAATTTCTCTTCTTCATCTGTACTTGTCATAATTCAATAAACAATGTATTACTCAATCAATACATCAAATTAATTAAGTATGTTAACATAACTTCAGCTAATTTCTACTAATTAATAGACTTAATAACCAATTTCAAAAAATAAATTGGTAGAATAAATTCATGATGTGGCGACTAAAAGACCAAGTATGCTACCCAAAAGCTTCACAAAATATATGTTTTGTATAGTCGGCACTTGAAGTTAGACTTTCAATGGCAATTACAGACGCTACAAACGGTCCTTATACTATTAGTTCCACCTCAGCGCCACTAAAGAAAGTATTTCAGTAGTGACTATTTCATGCAGATGTTTTAATATACTTTCAATTGCCAGCTCTTAATTGCCACTAATCTTTGAATTTGTGGCAACTTATTACGCCACAGTACTAATTTTATTTCATACAAATTTTTTGCCAAAACTATCTTTTCATTGTATTCAAGACAACATAAGAAAACTTAATCCTTAACTAGATATAACAAGTACTTCTATTACTAAAGAAACTCAAGAAATATACAATTTCACACTATTTCATTATTCAATGTCATTTATGCATATAACACAAATGAAAAAGAAATTACTATTAATGTCTTCCCAGCTCCCCTCCTTTGGTCAATGATTTTTGGGATCCCGCAAGAACCTTGCCTTTATAGAAAAATACACAAATCACTATGTTTCACGAACTTCTGGTGGTACAATAAATTCAAGTTCCCAAATGGCATTCTACCTATTTATAATTTGTTCTCCTAATTCTTTCACAAAATTGATGAAAACAAGCTAGTTCCGTGCAGAAGAGACAATGAAAGAGGTGCATCTGGGATAATCTCAAGTGTATTTACATGAACTAAAATTGGCCGCTTGTTCTTCAAGAGTTGCGCGCAGTTATAACAACGAGCAATTGATACCAAGTGTTTACCTGTGAATTCTCGACATTATAGAACCACAATTTTCATCTCTTTGTCCACTTCTAATATAAATTTGTTCTTGGAGCGTCTATCCATTCTATTGAAATTTGTCCTTGTTCCCTTTTTGACAAACTTTAAAAAATACATCTTAATTTTCATCTCACTTCCTACGTGATCTGAATCCAACATTAGTATTCAAAACCTTCATAGAAACAAAAATAATGAATAAATTGATAAAATTGTATAATCCCAAAAATTGGAGTTGAAAGTCATCTCTTGGAGGCTGAATTTGGTTAATACTGAATCTATGACCAATTACTCAAACTAAATTATCAAAAAAATCAAAATATAGTTAATTGTGGTAAATGTGTTTTGTCACTCCATATTATTATTTTTTTTCTAGCGACATCTCCATCATCATCAGGTAATTTTTCTTTGATTTTTTCAAATTTGGATATTAATCACATCTAACTATGTGTCAGTGGCTTTCTCCTAAATGTTCAAGTTGATTTTAAAACACAGTAAAACACATTCCAGTGGTTCTTCGCAACACAAACTAGACTAGCAACAATGTTAATCACATATCGATAAATTAACTGATCAATGATTTTTTTTCTTAAGGTTTTCAGTTCATATTAACAATTTTAGATGCTGATTTTATTTATCAAATAAAAATCAAAAAATTATGCACATACAACAAAAAAAATTAACATTTATTTATTCACACACTCATTTACAGACCTAGAATGAAAGGTAAGTAAAAGGGAGGTTATTGACCTTCTCCGAGACAACAAATCAGTGAATCTCGAATTTTCACCATTGAAAAGCTTGTTCAACAGAGGAGACAACTATGGCGATGGAAGAGGTCTCGCCGGTCTTCTGCCGACGTCCTAGAGGTGGCGATTATGTGGTTCAAAGTTGATTGAATGAAAATGGAAAAGGGATTGGGTCCTTTAGTTTTGATTATTTGGTCGGTTAGGTTTTTGTTTAGAATTGAGGCCTGTATTTAAAGGGAAACTTAGCAAACCATCATAACTTTTACATAATTATTAAAATAATTCATCTTTTAAAATAATTATTAAAAATGTCTCTGTAATCAATATTTAAGAAAATAAAATTGAATATTAGTATAATTAATTATTCTTTCCTTTTATTTGTCAATCAATCTCATATTGAACCATTATTTATTCCACGAACCAATCAAAAAAGAAAACTCATTACCACCATCACCCTCTTTTAGGTTTACCTCAAATCATTCTTTCTC
>JAKWJA010000466.1:0-24150 GCA_027704765.1 Solanum habrochaites | reverse complement strand
AAGTTGAGAAGAAGATCTATGTCTATGAAGGAGAGGCGCGAGATGGATTTCACGGCCCAATACGACCCATTTTGAAAGTAAAACGAGCAACCACGCGAGCATACCCCAATTTCGAGATTTCGTGTGTGCATAGCCAAACCATTTTTTGAGGTTCGGATCAGACGTCAAAAGCAAAACCTTTTCTGGACGTCCGTCAAGACCTTGTCTATGCAGCCGATTGGCCCTCACGGCAATTCCGACCTATTTTGAAGGTCAAACGAGCCCAAAGCGAGCATACCCCTCATTTCAACGATTTTCATGTGCTATAATAAACCATTTTTTGGGTGATCCGGATTCCGACGTCAAAAATGCCAAAAAAAATTTTGGACGTCGGTCAAGACCTTGTATATGCATCCGGTTGGATTTCACGGCCAGTCCGACCCATTTTGAAGGTCAAACGAGCCCCAAAGCGAGCATACCCCACTTTTCGACGATTTTCATGAGCTATAACAAACCATTTTTTGGGTGATCCGGATTCCGACGTCAAAAATGCCAAAATTTTTTGTGGACGTCCATCAAGACCTTGTCTATACAGCCGGTTGGCCCTCACGGCAAGTCCGACCCATTTTGAAGAACAAACGAGCCCCGAAGCGAGCATACCCCTCATTTCAACGATTTTCGTGTGCTATAGCAAACCATTTTTTGGGTGATCCGGATTCCGACGTCAAAAATGCCAAAATTTTTTGTGGACATCTGTCAAGACCTTGTCTATGCAGCCGGTTATATTTCACGGCCAGTCTGACCCATTTTGAAGGTCAAACGAGCCACGAAGCGAGCATACCCCTAATTTCGACGATTTTCGTGTGCTATAGCAAACCATTTTTTGGCTGATCCGGATTCCGACGTCAAAAATGTAAATTTTTTTTGTGGACGTCCTTCAAAACCTTTTCTATGCAGCCGGTTGGCCTTCACGGCTAGTCGGACCTATTTTGAAGGTCAAACGAGCCCCGAAGCGAGCATACCCCTAATTTCGATAATTTTCGTGTGCTATAATAAACCATTTTTTGGGTGATCCGGATTCCGACTGTCAAAATGCCAAAAATTTGTTGTCGGTCGTCAAGACCTTGTATATGCAGACGGTTGCTTTCACGGCCAAGTCTGACCCATTTTGAAGGTTCATCAAACGATCCCCGAGCGAGTAGGATACCCCTCATTTCGACGATTTTCGTGTGCTAAGCAAACCTATTTTTTGGTGGTGATCCCGATGCGACGTCAAAAATGCCAAAGTTTTTTAGTTGGGACGTCCGTCTAGACCTTTGTCTATGCAGCGGGGGTTTTGTCCCTCATGGCCAGTAACGACCCATTTTGAAGGTAAAACGAGCCCAAAGCGAGAATACCCCTCAATTGCGATTGATTTTGTGTGCTATAACAAACCATTTATTGGGTGATCCGGATTCCGACGTCAAAAATGCCAATTTTTTTTTGGACGTCCGTGAAGACCTTTTCTATGCAGCCGGTTGGTTATAACGGCAGTCCGACCCATTTTGATGGTCAAACGAGCCCTGAAGCAAGCATTCCCCTCATTTCGACGATTTTTGTCTGCTATAGCAAACCATTTTTTAGGTGATCCGGATTCCGACGTCAAAAAATGCCAAATGTTTTTGTGGACGTACATCAAGACCTTGTCTATGCAAACGGTTGGCTTTTACGGCCATTCCGACCCGTTTTGAAGGTCAAACGAGCCCCGAAGCGAGCATACCCCTCATTTCGACGATTTTATTGCTATAGCCAACCATTTTTTGGTGATCCGCGAATTCCGATGTCAAAAATGCCAAATTTTTGTGGACGTCGTCAAGACCTTGTATATGCAGTCGGTGGCTTTCACGGCCATTCCGACCAATTGTAAGGTCAAAGATCCCCGAAGAGAGTGAGTATTACCCCTCATTAGATGATTTCGTAGATGCAATAGAAAACCATTTTTTGGGAGATCCGGATTGCGACGTTCCAAAAATGACAAAACATTTGTGGATGTCGCGTCAAGACCTTGTATATGCAGCTGGTTGGATTCACGGCCAGTCAGACCCATTTTGAAGGTCAAACGAAGCCCCGAAACGAGCATACCCTCATTTCGATTGATTTCGGTGTGCTATAGACAAACATTTTTTGGTGATCCGTAATTCCGACTCTCACAAATGCCAATTTTTTTTGTGGAGCTCGTCAAGAACATGTCTATGCTGCCGGTTGTCCCTCACGGCCAGTCCGAACCATTTTGAAGGTCAAACGAGCCCTGAAGCAAGCATACCCCTCATTTCGACGATTTTTGTCTGCTATAGCAAACCATTTTTTGGGTGATCCAGATTCCGACGTCAAAAAATGCCAAATGTTTTTGTGGACGTACAGCAAGACCATGTCTATGCAGCCGGTTGGCTTTTACGGCCATTCCGACCCGTTTTGAAGGTCAAACGAGCCCCGAAGCGAGCATACCCCTCATTTCGATGATTTTTATTTGCTATAGCAAACCATTTTTTAGGTGATCCGGATTCCGATGTCAAAAATGCCAAATTTTTTTGTGGACGTCCGTCAAGACCTTGACTATGCAGCCGGTTGTCCCTCACGGCAAGTCCGACCCATTTTGAAGGTCAAACGAACTCCGAAACGAGCATACCCCTAATTTTGACAATTTTCGTGTGCAATAGCAAATAATTTTTTGGGTGATCCGGATTCCGACGTCAAAAATGCCAAAAATTTTTGTGGACGTCTGTCAAGACCATGTCTATGCTGCCGGTTGGCCCTCACGGCCAGTCCGTCCTATTTTGAAGGTCAAACGAGCACCGAAGTGAGCATACCCTCATTTCAGAGATTTTCGGTGTGTGCTATAGCAAAACTATTTTGTGGGTGCTTGCCGCGGGATTCCGACGTCAAAAAAAGCCAATTGTTTTTGTGGACGCTCGTCAAGCCTTGTCATGCTTGCGGTTGTCCCTCAGGCCAGTCCGACCCAATTTTTAAGGTCAAACGAGCCCGAAGGGGAGAGACATAAACCCGACATTGTTCGACAAGTTTCGTGTGCTATAGCAAACCATTTTATCGGGGTGATCCGGATTCCAAAGTCAAAATGCCCAAATATTTTTGTGGACGTACATCAAGACCTTGTTTTTATGCAGCCGGTTGGGCTTTTACGGCCAGTCCGACCCATTTTCAAGGTTCAAACGAGCCTTAAGCGAGGCATATCCCGCATTTGACGATTTTCGGGGTGCTGCTATAGCAAAACTGGTTTTGGGAGGTCCGGATTCTGACGTCAAACAATGTCCAAAAAATTTTTTGTTGCGTCTTGGTAAGACCTTGTCTAGCATCCGGTTTAGATATTTCACGCCAAGTACGACCCATTTGAAGTCAAACCAACCCCGAAGCGAGCATACCCTCATTTCGACGATTTTCATGGGCTTAGCAACCCATGTTTGGCGTGATCCGTATTCACGACGTCAACAAATGCCATTTTTTTTTAGTGGACGTACGTCAAGACCTTGTCGATGCAGCCGGTTGTCCATCATGGCCAAGTCAACCCATTTGAAGGTCAAACGAGCCTCCGAGCGATAACTATCCGCTCATTTCGACAACATTTCTTGTGCTATAACAAACCTTTTTTGGGTGACCCAAATAAATTCCGACGTAAAAAATGCCAAATTTTTTATGGGGACGTATGTCAAGACCTTGTCTATGCAGACGGTTGGCCATCACGGAAAGTCCGACCCATTTTGAAGGTCAAACAGCCCCAAAGCGAGCATACCTTCATATCGATGATTTTCCGTGTTGCAATAGCCAAACAATTTTTGGAGCTGATCAAGATTCACCGACTCAAAAATGCCAAAAGTTTTTTGTGGACGCGAGACCTTGTCTAGCAGCGATTGGATTTCACGGCAAGTCCGACCCATTTTGAAGGTCAACGAGCCCCCGAAGCGAGCCATACCCCTCATTTCGATGATTTTCGTGGCTATAGGGCAACCCTTTTGGGTGACCCGGAGATTCCGACGTCAAAAATGCCAATTGTTTTTGTGGTACTGTAAAGAGGACCTTGTCTATGCAGCGGTTGGCCCTCACGGCCGTCCAACCACCATTTCGACGATCAAACGAGAGCCCCAAAGCAAGCATACCCCTCATTTTCAACAATTTTCGTGGGACTATAGACAGAATATTTTTTGGGTGTGGAACGTGGTGATTCAGATAACGACGTCAAAATGCGAAATTTTTTTGTGGACATCCGTCAAGACCGTGTATAGCAGCCGGTTGGACTTTCACGGCCAGTCTGACCCATTTTGCAAGGTCAAACGAGCCCTGAGCGAGTATACCCCTCATTTCGACAATTTTCGTCGTGCTATTATACAACATTTTTTGGGTGGTGATCCGGATTCCGACGTCAATATAATTCCAATTTTTTTTCTGAGGACGTCCGTCAAGACTTGTCTCTATGCAGCCGGTCAGGATTTACACGGCCAATTCGACCCATTTTGAAGGTCAAACGAAGCCCCGAAGAAGCATACACCTCATTTCAGATGATTTTCGTGTGAGATAGCAAAATATTTGTTGCGTGTGATCAGGATTACGAAGTCCAAAAAATGCCAAAAAATATTGTGGACGTCGCGTCAAGACCTTATGTCTATGCAGGCCCGGTTTGCATTCGGAGCAAGGGAACCATTGTCAGCGATCCATGATATTTTGAAGGTCAACAAGCCCCGAAGCGAGCATACCCCTCATTTCGACGATTTTCATGTGCTATAGCTAACCATTTTTTGGGTGATCCGGATTCCAACATAAAAAATTCCAATTTTTTTTGTGGACGTCTGTCAAGACCTTGTCTATGCAGCAGGTTGGCCCTCGCGGCCAGTACGACCTATTTTGAAGGTCAAACAAGGCCCGAAGCAGGCATACTCCTCATTTTGACGATTTTCGTGTGCTATACCAAAACCATTTTTTGGGTGATTCAGATTACGACGTCAAAAATGCCAATTTTGTCTGACGTTCTGTTAAACTTGTCTATGCTGCTTGGCTCACGCGCAGTCCACCCATTTAAGAAGCGTCATCAACAAGCTCCGAAGCGATCATACCCCTCATTCGATGATTTTCGTGTGCAAACCATTTTTTGGGTGATCCGTATTTTGACGTCAAAAATGCAAAAAATTTTTGGTAGACGTCCGTGAAGACCTTGTCTACGCAGCCGGTTGGATTTCACGACCAGTCCGACCCATTTTGAAGGTCAAACGAGCCCCGAAGCGAGCATACCCCTCATTTCAACGATTTTCGTGTGATATAGCAAACTATTTTTGGGTGATTTGGATTACGACGTCAAAAATGCAAAAAAATTTTGAGGACGTCCGTCAACACCTTGTCTATGCAGCTGGTTGTATTTCACGGCCAGTACGACCCATTTTGAAGTTCAAACGAGCCGAGAAGCGAGCACACCCCTCATTTGATTTTCATGTGCTATAGCAAACCATTTTTTGGGTGATCCGGATTTCGACGTCAATAATGCCAAAAAATTTTGTGGACATCCGTCAAGACCTTGTTTATGCTGCCGGTTGGATTTCACGGACAATCCGACTCATTTTGAAGGTCAAACGAGCCCCGAAGTGAGCATACCCCTCATTTCGATGATTTTCGTGTGCTATAGCAAACCTTTTTTGAGTGATCCGAATTCCGACGTCAAAAATTCCAAATTTTTTTGTCGAAGTCCTTCAAGACCTTGTCTATGCAGCCAGTTGGATTTCACGGCCAGTCCGACCCGTTTTGAAGGTCAAACATGCTCCGAAGCGAGCATACCACTCATTTCGATCATTTTCATGTGCTATAGCAAACCATTTTTTAGGTGATCCGGATTCCGACGTCAAAAATGCCAAATTTTTTTGTGGACGTCCGTCAAGACCTTGTATATGCAGCCGGTTGGCCCTCACGTCCTGTCAGACCTATTTTGAAGGTCAAACGAGCCCCGAAGCGAGCATACCCCTCATTTCGACGATTTTCATGTGCTATAGCTAACCATTTATTGGGTGATCCTGATTCCGACGTAAAAAATGCCAAAATTTTTTGTGGACGTCCGTCAAGACCTTGTCTATGCAGCCGGTTGGCCCTCACGGCCATTCCGACCCATTTTGAAGGTCAAATGAGCCCCGAAGCGAGCATACCCCTCATTTCGACGATTTTCGTGTGCTATAGCTAACCATTTATTGGGTGATCCAGATTCCGACGTAAAAAATGCCATTTTTTTTGTGGACGTCTGTCAAGACCTTGTCTATGCAGCAAGTTGTCCCTCGCGGCCAGTACGACCTATTTTGAAGGTCAAACGAGCCCCGAAGCGAGCATACCCCTCATTTCGGCAATTTTTGTGTGCTATAGTAAACCATTTTTTGAGTGATTCGGATTCCAACGTCAGAAATGCCATTTTTTTTGTTGACGTCCGTAAAGACCTTGTCTATGCAGCCGGTTGGCCCTCACGGCCAGTCCGACCCATTTAGAAGGTCAAACGAGCCCCGAAGCGATCATACCCCTTATTCGACGATTTTCGTGTGCAAAACATTTTTTGGGTGATCTGGATTTCGACGTCAAAAGCAAAAAATTTGTGTAGAGTCCGGTCAAGGACCTTCTGGTCTCTGTGGCCGGTTGGATTCACGGCCAGAGTTCCGACTCATTTTGAAGGTCATCAACGAGCCACCGAAGCGAGTAGACCCCTCATTCGACGATTTTCGTGTGCTATAGCAAACCATTTTTTGGGTGCTGATCGGATTTCCGACGTCAAAATGACAATTCTTTTGTGGGTTCGTCAAACCTTTTTTAGTCTATGCAGCTCGGTTGGTAGGATTTCACGGCCAATTCGACCCATTTTGAAGGTCAAACGAGCCCCGAAGCGAGCATACCCCTCATTTCGATGATTTTCTTATGCTATAGCAAACCATTTTTTGGGTGACCCGGATTCCGACGTCAAAAATGCCAATTGTTTTTGTGGATGTCCGTCAAGACCTTGTCTATGCAGCCGGTTGGCCCTCACGGCCAGTCCGAGCCATTTTGAAGGTCAAACGAGCCTCGAAGCGAGCATACCCCTCATTTCGACGATTTTTGTGTGCTATAGCAAACCATTTTTTGGGTGATCCGGATTAAAACTTCAAAAATGCCAATTTTTTTTGTGGACATCCGTAAAGACCTTGTCTATGCTTCTGGTTGGCCCTCACAGCTAGTCTGACCCATTTAGTAGGTCAAAATGCCAAAAATTTTTTGTAGACGTCCGTGAAGACCTTGTTTACGCAGCCGGTTGGCTTTCACGAATAGTCCGACCCATTTTGAAGGTCAAACGATCCCCGAAGCGAGTATACCCCTTATTTCGACAATTTTCGTGTGATATAGCAAACTATTTTTTGGGTGATCTGGATTACGACGTCAAAAATGCCAAAATTTTTTGTGGACGTCCGTCAACAACTTGTCTATGCAGCCGGTTGTATTTCACGGCCAGTACGACCCATTTTGAAGTTCAAACGAGCCCAGAAGCGAGCATACCCCTCATTTGATTTTCATGTGCTATAACAAACCATTTTTTTTGTGATTCTGATTCCGACGTCAAAAATGCCAATTTTTTTTGTGGACATCCGTAGAAACCTTGTCTATGCATCCGGTTGGCCCTCGCAGCCAGTCCGACCCATTTTGAAGGTCAAAGGAGCCCCGAAGCGATCATACCCCTCATTTCGATGATTTTTGTGTGCTATAGCAAACCATTTTTTGGGTGATCCGGATTTCGACGTCAATAATGCCAAAAAATTTTGTGGACGACCGTCAAGACCTTGTCTATGCAGCCGGTTGGATTTCACGGCCAGTCCGACCCATTTTGAAAGTCAAACGAGCCCCGCAGCGAGCATACCCTTCATTTCGATCATTTTCGTGTGCTATAGCAAACCATTTTTCGGGTGATCCGGATTCCGACGTCAAAAATGCCAAAAAATTTTGTGGATGTCCGTCAAGACCTTTTATATGCAGCCGGTTGGCCCTCACGGCCAGTTTGTCCCATTTTTAAGGTCAAACGAGCCGCGAAGCGAGCATACCACTCATTACGACGATTTTTGTGTGCTTTAGCAAACCATTTTTTGGGTGATTCGGATTCTGACGTCAAAAATGCCAAAATATTTTGTGGACGTCCGTCAAGACCTTGTCTATTCAGCCGGTTGGCCCTCACGTCCTGTCCGACCTATTTTGAAGGTCAAACGAGCCCCGGAAGCGAGCATACCCCTAATTTGCGATTGATTTCGTGTTGCTTGCTATAGCAAACATTTGTGGGTGATGATCCGGATTTCGAAGTAAAAAATGCCAAAATTTTTTAGGGAGTCCGTCAAGACATGATATGCAGCGGTTGTGGATCTACTGGCCAGTCCCGACCCATTTTGAACGTCAATGAGCCTCGAAGCGAGCATACCCCTCATTTGAAAGATTTTCGTGTGGCTATAGCAAATCATTTTTTGGTGTCCGGTTCCGACGTAAAAATGCCTAAATTTTTGTGGACATACGTCAAGACCTTGTCTATAAGCCGGTTGATTTAACGGCAGTCCGAACCATTTGGAAGGTCAACCAAGCCCGAAGCGGAGGCATACCGTCATTTCGTTTTTTAACGATTTTCGTGTGCTATAGCAAACCATTTTTTGGGTGATCCAGATTTTGACGTCAAAAATGCCAAAAAAATTTGTGGACGTCCGTCAAAACCTTTTCTATGCAGCCGGTTGGATTTCACGGCCAGTCCGACCCATTTTGAAGGTCAACCGAGCCCCGCAGCAAGCATACCCCTCATTTCGATCATTTTCGTGTGCTATAGAAAACCATTTTTTGGGTGATCCGGATTCCGACGTCAAAAATGCCAAAAAATTTTTTGGACGTCCGTCAAGACGTTGTCTATGCATCCGGTTGGCCCTCACAGTCAGTGCGACTCATTTTGAAGGTCAAACGAGCCCCGAAGCGAGCATACCGCACATTTCGACGATTTTCGTGTGATATAGCAAACCATTTTTTGGGTGATCCGGATTCGGACGTCAAAAATGCCAAAAATTTTGTGGACGTCCGTCAAGACCTTGTATATGCAGCCGGTTGGCCCTCACGGCCATTCCGACCCATTTTGAAGGTCAAACGAGCCCCGAAGCGAGCATACCCCTCATTTCGACGATTTTCGTGTGCTATAGCTAACAATTTTTTGGGTGATCGGATTCCGACGTCAAAAATGCCAAAAAATTTTGTGGACGTCCGTCAAGACCTTTTATATGCAGCCGGTTGTCCCTCACGGCCAGTACGACCCATTTTGAAGGTCAAACAAGCACCGAAGTGAGAATTACCCTCAATTGCCGACGATTTTCGGTGCATTATAGCAAACATTTTTTGGGGTGATCGGATTCCGACGTAAAAAATGCAAATTTTTTTGTGGGATGTCCGTCAAGACTTGTCTATGCAGCCGGTTGGCCCAGTCCGACCATTTGGAAGGTCAAACGAGCCTCGAACGGCATACCCCGATTTCGACAATTTTCCGTTGTTAATTAGCAAAACCTTTTTGGGTGATCAAAGATTACGACATCAAAAAAATGCCAATTGTTTCTGTGGACGTCGTCAAGACCCTTGTTATGCAGCGGGTGGATTTCACTGGCCAGCCAACCCATTTTGAATGTCACAGATCCCCGAAGCTGAGCATCCACCTCATTCGAGAATTTCTTTGCTAATAGCAAACATTTTGGGAGATCCGGAGTCCCGACCTCAAAAATGCCAATTTTTTTTGTGGATGATCCGTCAAGGACCTTGTCTATGTAGCCGTTGGCCCTCACGGCCAGTCCGACCCATTTGAAGGTCAACCAGCCCCGAAGCGAGTAACCCTCATTTCGACGATTTTCGGGTGTGCTATAGCAACCATTTTTTGGGTGAATCAGAATTCTGACGTCAAAAAAATGCAAAATTTTGTTGTGGACGTCCGTCAAGACCTTTTATATGCAGCGGTTGGTCCTCACGGCCCATCCGACCCATTTTGAATGCAACAAGCCCGAAGAGAGCATACCCCTCATTCCGACGATTTCCGTGTGCTTAAGAAAACAGGTTTTGGGTGACCGGGATTCGACGTCAAAAATGCCAAAATTTGTGTGGACGTCCGTTCAACATCTTGTATATGCAGTCCGGGTTGGAATTTCACGGCAGTACGATCCCATTTTGAAGTTTCAAACGAGACCAGAAGCGCAGCGTACGCACTCATTTGATTTTCGTGTGCTATAAGCAAACCATTTTTTTGGTGATCCGGATTCTGACGTCAAAAAATGCCATTTTTTTTGTGGACGTCCGTTAAAACCTTGTCTATGCATCCGGTTGGCCCTCGCAGCCATTCCGACCCATTTTGAAGGTCAAACGAGCCCCGAAGCTAGAATACCCCTCATTTCGATGATTTTCGTGTGCTATAGCAAACCGTTTTTTGAGTGATCCGGATTCCGACGTTAAAAATGCCAAATTTTTTTGTGGACATCCGTCAAGACCTTGTCTATGCAGCTGGTTGGATTCCATGGCCAGTACGACCCATTTTGAATGTCAAATGAGCCCCGAAGCGATCATACCCCTCATTTCGACGATTTTCGTGTGCTATAGCAAACCCTTTTGGGTGATCGGATTCCGTCGTCAAAAATGCAATTTGTTTGTGTGGACATCGTCAAGACCGTTCGATGCAGCCGGTTGGCCCTCACGGCCAGCCGACACATTTTGAAGGTCAACGAGCCTCGAAGCGAGAATTCCCTCATTTCGACGCTTTGGTGTTTGTGCCTTATAACAAAACATTTTTTGGTGCATCCAGATTCGGTCAAAAATGCCAAGTTTTTTGTGGACGCCGTCAAGACCTTTTCAATGCAGCACGGTTGGTATCACGGCAGTTCGACCATTTGAAGTCAACGACGCCCCGAAGCCAGCCCTGCCCCTCATTTCGATGATTTTAGTGATGATATAGAACCATGTTTTGGGTGATAGGATCGACGTCAAAAATGCCAATATTTTTGGTGGACGTTACAACAAGACTGTGTATTGCAGCTGGTTGGCTGACGGCCAGTCCGACCCATTGAAGGGCAAACGAGCCCCGATATGAGCATTACCCTCATTTTTACATTTTTATGTGCTATCGCAACCTTTTTTAGGTGATCGGATTCCGACGTCTCAAACAATGGCCGAAAAATTTTTTGGGAAGTACGTCAAGACCTTATATTGCAGCCGGTTGTCTTTCACGACCAGTCGAACCATTTGAAGGTCAAAAAGAGCCCCGAGCGAGCATACCCTCATTGGACGATTTTCGATGCCTTGCATAGCCAATCATTTTTTGGGTGACCCGGGATTCCGACGTCAAAAAATGTCAATGTTTTGTGGACGTCGTCAAGACCTCGTCTATGCAGCCTGGTTGGCCCTCACGGCCAGTCCGACCCATTTGAAGGTCAAACCGATCCCACGAAAAGCGAAGCATAACCCCTCATTGTGGGACGCATTTTGTCGTGTGTTCATAGCAAACATTTTTTGGGGTGATCCGGATTCTACGTCAAAAAATGCCAAAAAATATTTGCGACTCCTCAAGACCTTTGTCTATGCAGCGTCGGTTGGATTTTCACGGCCAATCCGCACCCACTTTTGAAGGTCAACGGAGCCGCGAAGCGAGCATACCCTCATTTCGACCGATTTCGTGTGCTATAGCAAACCATTTTTTGGGGTGTGATCCAGATTCCGACGTCAACAAAACAATGCAAAAAAAAATTTCTGGACGTCCTTCAGACATGTCTTATGCCAGCTGGTTGGCCCTCACGGCATGTCCGACCCATTTTGAAGGTCAAACGAGCCCCGAAGCAAGCATACCCCTCATTTCGATGATTTGCGTGTGCTATAGCAAACCATTTTTTGGGTTATTCGGATTCCGACGTCAAAAATGCCAATTTTTTTTGTAAACGTCCGTCAAGACCTTGTCTATGCAGCTGGTTGGCCCTCACGGCTAGTCCTACCCATTTTGAAGGTAAAACGATCCCCGAAGCGAGCATATCCCTCATTTCGACGATTTTCGTGTGCAATAGCTAACCATTTTTTGGTTGATCCGGATTCCGACGTCAAAAATGCCAATTTTTTATAAACGTCCCGTCAGACCTTGTCTGGCAGCTGGTGGCCCTAACGGCTAGTCGTACCCATTTGAAGGTTTCAAACGATCCCCCGAAGCGAGCATATCCCTCATTCGACAGATTTAGGACTGTTGCAAGCGCTTAACCATTTTTTGGTTGACCGGGATTCCGACGTCAAAAATGCCAATGTTCTTTGTGGACGTCGTCAAGACCTTGTTATATGCAGCAGGTTGGCCTCGCATCCAGGTACGACCTGTTTTAAAGGTCCAAACGAGCTCCGAAGCGAGCATACCCCATAATTTGACAATATTACCGTGTGCATAGCAAAACCATTTTTTGGGGATGGTGATTCGGATTCCGATTATGTAAAATTGCCAATTTTTTTGTGGACGTCCCGTATTAAATACCTTGTCTATGCCATCCGGTTGGACATCACGGCCAGTCCGACCCATTAGAAGGGTCCAACGAGCCCCCGCGAAAGAGATAATGGCATTGACCCCTCATTCAACGATTTTTGTGTTGCCAAACCATTTTTGGGTGATGATCCGGATTTTGACGTCAAAAATGCCAATTTTTTGTGGACGTCCGTTCAAAACCTTGTCTATAGCATCCCGAGTTGGCACCTCGCGGCCAGTCCGAACATTTGGAGGGTCAACGAGCCACAGAAACACAGCGAGGCATACCTCTCATTTCGATGATTTTCGTGTGTATAGAAAACCATTTTATGGTGACGGATTTCCGACGTCAAAAATGCCAAAATTTTATGTGGAGCCGTCCGTCAAGATCTTGTATATGCCAGCCGGTGGCCCTCACGGCCCAGTTACGACTATGTAGAAGGTCAAACGCGCCCCGAAGCGAGATACCCCTCATTTCGACTGATTTTTGTCTACATTATAGCAAAGAAACCATTAGAGTTTTGGGTGCAACTGATGATCGGGATTCGAGGAAAAATGCCAAACAAATATTTGTACGTCCCTCAAGACCTTTTTATATGCAGGGCTGGTTGTCCATCACGATCCAGTACTACCCATTTTGAAGGTCAAAGGCCCCGAAGGAGAATACCCCGCATTTTTTTTGAAGATATTTTCGTGTTGTGCTATAGCTAACCATTTTTGGGTGTGATCCGGATTCGACAGTCAACAATGCCAATTTTTTTTATGGACGTCTGTCAAGACCTCTCTATGCAGGAGGTTGTCCGCCGGCCAGTACGACCTATTTTAAGTCCAAACGAGCCCGAAGTGAGCATCCCTCTTTCGAGATTTTGTAGTGCTATAGCAAACATTTTTGGGTTGATCCGGATTCCGACGTAAAAAAAATGACAATTGTTGGTGATGACGTCCGGACCTGTCATGCAGCCGGTTGACCCTCACGGCCAGTACGAACCTTTTTGAAGATCAAACGAGCCCCGAAGGAGCCATACCCTCATTTCGACGATTCGGTGCTATAGAAAACTATTTTGAGGGTGATCAGGATAACGACGCCAATATTTTTTTGGAGTACGGTGCAAGAACTTGTATATGCAGCCGCCGGTTGGATTTCACGGCCAGTACGGGCCCGTTTGGAAGCAAGTGAGCCCAGAAAGAGAAGCGGCTATACCCTCATTCGACAATTTGCGTGTGCTGCTATAGCAAACCATTTTTTGGGTGTGATGATCCGGATTCTGACGTCAAAAAATGCCCAATTTTTTGGGGGACGTACCGTCAAGACCTTGTTATGCAGCTGGTGGCCCCTTCACGGCAGTCTACCCATTTTGAAGGTCAACGAGTCCCGAAGCGAGCATAACCCTCATTTCGATGATTGTTCCTGTGCAATAGCTAAACATTTTTGGGTGATCCGGGAGATTCCGACGTCAAAATACCAAATTTTTTTTGTTGACGTCCGTCAAGACTTGTATATGCAGCAGGTTGGCCATGCGGCACAGTACGACCTATTTTGAAGGATCAAACGAGACCCGAAAGCGAGCATACCCATCATTTTCAACGATTTTCGTGTGCTATTAGAAACCATATTTTGGGTGGGTGATTCGGATTACGACGTCAAAATGCCAATTTTTTTTTGTGGACGTCTCGTAAAAAGACATTGTCTAGGCATTCGGTTGCCCTCACGGCCAGTCACGACCCATTTAGAAGGTTCAAATAAGCCCCCCGAAGCAATCCATACCTTCATTCGACGTTTTCGTGTACAAAACCCATTTTTGGAAGATCCGGAGTTGGGGGGACATCGATAAATGCAAAAATTTTTGCCCGTAGCGTCCGAGGGTAAAGACCTTTTGTCTATGCAGACGTGTAGTTGGCCTTTCACGACTAGTCTGACCCATTTTGAAGGTCAAACGAGTCGCGAAGCGAACATACCCCTCATTTCGACGATTTTCGTGTGCGCATACTATTTTTTGGGTGATCTGGATTACGACGTCAAAAATGCCAAAAAATTTTGTGGGCGTCGTTCAACACCTTGTATATGCAGCCGGTTGGATTTCACGGCCAGTACAACCCATTTTGAAGTTCAAACGAGCCCTGAAGCGAGCATACCCCTCATTTGATTTTCGTGTGCTATACCAAACCATTTTTTTGGTGATCTGGATTCCGACTTCAAAAATGCTAATTTTTTTTGTGGACGTCCTTCAAAACCTATTCTATGCATCCGGTTGGCCCTCGCGGCCAGTCTGACCCATTTTGAAGGTCAAACGAGCCCCGAAGCGAGCATACCCCTCATTTCGACGATTTTCGTATGCTATAGCAAACCATTTTTTGGGTGATCCGGATTCCGACGTCAAAAATGCCAAAAAATTTTGTGGACGTCCGTCCAGACCAGGTCTATGCAGCCGGTTAGATTTCACGGCCAATCCGACCCATTTTGAAGGTCAAACGAGCCGCGAAGCGAGCATACCTCTAATTTCAACGATTTTCGTGTGCTATAGCAAACTATTTTTTGGGTGATCCGTATTCCGACATCAAAAATGCCGTCAAGACCTTTTCTATGCAGCCGGTTGTCCCTCATGGCCAGATCCGACCCATTTTGAAGGTCAAACGAGCCCCGAAGCGAGCATAACCCTCATTTCGACGATTTTCGTGTGATATAACAAACCATTTTTGGGGTGATCCGGATTCCGACGTCAAAAATGCCAAAATTTTTTGTGGACGTCCGTCAAGACCTTGTCTATGCAGATGGTTGGCCCTCATGGCAAGTACTACCCATTTTGAAGGTCAAACAAGCCCCGAACCGAGCATACCCCTCATTTCGACGATTTTCGTGTGCAATAGAAAATAATTTTTTGGGTGATCCGGATTCCGACGTCAAAAATTCCAAAAAATTTTGTGGACGTCCAACAAGACCTTGTCTATGCAGCCGATTGACTTTCACGTCCAGTCCGACCCATTTTGAAGGTCAAACGAGCCCCGAAGCGAGCATACCCGTCATTTCGATGATTTTCGTGTGCCATAGCAAACCATTTTTTGGGTGACCTGGATTCCGACGTCAAAAATGCCAATTGTTTTTGTGGACGTCCATCAAGACCTTTTCTATGCAGCCCGTTGGCCCTCACAGCCAGTCCGACCCATTATGAAGGTCAAACGAGCCCCGAAGCGAGCATACCCCTCATTTCGACAATTTTCGTGTGCTATAGCAAACCATTTTTTGGGAGATCCGGATTACGACATCAAAAATGCCATAAATTTTTGTGGACGTCCGTCAAAACCTTGTGTATGCAGCCGGTTGGCCCTCACGGCCAGTCCGACCCATTTTGAAGATCTAACGAGCTATAGCAAACTATTTTTTGGGTGATCAGGATAACGACGTCAAAAATGCCAAAAGTTTTTGTGGACCTCCATAAACACCTTGTCTATGCAGCCGGTTGGATTTCACGGCCAGTCCGACCCATTTTGAAGGTCAAGCGAGCCCAGAAGCGAGCATACCCCTCATTACGACGATTTTCGTGTGCTATAGCAAACCATTTTTTGGGTGACCCAGATTTTGACGTCGAAAATGCCAATTGTTTTTGTGGACGTCCGTCAAGACCATGTCTATGAAGCCGGTTGGTCCTCATGGCCAGTCCGACCCATTATGAAGGTCAAACAAGCCCCGAAGCGAGCATACCCCTCATTTCGACGATTTTCGTATGCTTCTAGCAAACCATTTTTTAGAAGATCCGGATTATGACATCAAAAATGCATAAAATTTTTGTGGACGTCCGTCAAGACCTTGTGTATGCAGCCGGTTTGCTTTCACGGCCAGTCCGACCCATTTTTAAGGTCAAACAAGCCCCGAAGCGAGTATACCCCTCATTTCGACGATTTTCGTGTGCTATAGCTAACCATTTTTTGGGTGATCCGGATTCCGACGTCAAAAATTCCAATTTTTTTTGTGGACGTTCTTCAAGACCTTGTCTATGTAGACGGTTGGCCCTCACGGCCAGTCCGACCCATCTTGAAGATCTAACGAGCCCCGAAGAAAGCATACCCCTCATTTCGACGATTTTCGTGTTCTATACCAAACTATTTTTTGGGTGATCAGGATAACGACGTCAAAAATGCCAAAATTTTTTGTGGACGTCCGTCGAGACCTTGTCTATGCAGCCGGTTGGAATTCACGGCCATTCTGACCCATTTTAAAGGTCAAGCGAGCCCAGAAGCAAGCATACCCCTCATTTCGACGATTTTCGTGTGCTATAGCTAACCATTTTTTGGGTGATTCGGATTCTGACGTCAAAAATGCCAATTTTTTTTTTGGACGTCCATATAGACCTTGTACATGAATCCGGTTGGTCCTCACGGCCAGTCCGACCCATTTAGAAGGTCAAACGAGCCCCGAAGCGATAATACCCCTCATTCGACGATTTTCGTGTGCTATAGCAAACCATTTTTTGGGAGATCCGGATTTCAACATCAAAAATGCCAAAAATTTTTGTGGACGTCCGTCAAGACCTTGTGTATGCAGCCAGTTGGAATGCTCCCGGCTCAGTCCGACACCCATTTGAAGGCAAACAGCTCTGAAGCGAGCATACCCCTCATTTCGATGATTAGTGTGCTATAGCAACAGTTTTTGGGGTGTCCGCGTTTCGACGTCAAAAATGCAAAAAAATTTTTGTGGAATCTGTCTAAGACCTTGTCTTGGCAGCCGGTTGGATGCACGAGCCAGTCAGACCATTTGAAGGTCACAACGGCCCTGCGTTGAGAATACCCCTCTTTCGATCATTTTCGGGTGCTATAGCAAAAAGCATTTTTTGGGTTGATCCCGATTCTGATCGTTAAAATGCCAATGTTTTGTGGAATCCGTCAAGACCTTGGTCTATGCATCGGTTTGGCCCTAACGGCAAGTTCGACCCATTGAAGAATCAAAACGACCCCCGAAGCGAGCTACCCCTCATTTCGACGATTTCATCTGCTATAGACAAACCATTTTTGGGTGTGTCAGGATTCCGGCGTCAAAAATGCCAAACAATTGGGGACGTCCGTCAAGATCTTGTATTTACGACGATTGCCCTCACGTCCAGTCGAACCTGATTTTGAAGTCAAACGAGCCCCGAACGAGGCTACCCCTCATTTCGACGTTTTGTGTGCATCGCAAACCATTTTTTGGGTGATCCGGTTCCGATGTCAAAAATGCCAAAAAACTTGTGGGACGTCCGTCAGAGCTTTAATATGCAGACGGTTGGATTCATGGCCAATCCAACCCATTTTGAAGGTCAAAACGAGCCCGAAGCGAGCATACGCACTCATTTCGCCGATTTTCCGTGTGCATAGCAAAACATTGTTTGGGTATCAGGAATTTTCGACGTCACAACAGCCAAAAATTTCTTGGAGTCCGTCAAGACCTTGTATATGCGCCGATTGGATTTCACGGCCGTCCGACCTATTTGGAAGGTCAAACGAAGCCACGAAGCGAGCATACCCTCATTTCGATGATTTTTCGTGTGTTATAGCAACATTTTTTGGAGGGATCCGGATTCCAACGTCAAAAAACATGCCAATTTTTGTTGTGGACATCTGTCAAGCCTTGCCTCTGCATCGGTGGGCCCTCGCGGCTAGTAGACATATTTTGAAGTCAAACGAGCCCCGAAGCGAGGTACCCCTCCATTTTGACGATTTCGTGTGCTATAGCCAACCATTTTTTGAGTAGATTCGGATTTCGAAGTTACAATGCCAAGTTTTGTGGACGTCCAGTAAAGACCGTGTTCTATTGCATCGGGGTGCCTCCACGCCAGTCCGACCATTTAGCAGGCAAACGAGCCGAAGCGATCATACCCCTCATTCTGCGATTTTGGTGCAAACCATTTTTTGGGTGATCGGATTTTGACGTAAAAAAAATGCCCATAATTTCCTTTTCTTTTTTTTTTTTTTTTTTTTTTTTATGGAGACGTCCGTGAAGACCTGGCGATGCATCCGGTTGGCTATCAGACTAGCCGACCCATTTGAAGGTCAAACGAGCGCGAAGCGAGCATTACCCCTCATTCGACGATTTTCGTGTGCTATAGCAAACTATTCTTTTGAGTTGATCTGGATTACGACGTCAAAAAGCCAAACTTTTTTTGGAAGTCTCTCAAGACCTTGCCGATGACAGCAGGTTGGCCTCACGGCCAGTACGACCCTTTTGAAGGTCAACGAGCCTCGTAGCGAGCATACCCTCATTCGACAATTTTTGTGTGCTATAGCACAAACCATTTTTGGTGATCCGGATTCCAACGTCAAAAATGCAAAAATGTTGTGGGGACGTCCGTAAAGACCTTGATATCCAGCCGTTGGATTTCACGGCCAGACGACCATTTGAACGGTCAAACGACTCCGAAGCGCCATACCCCTTATTTCAACGATTTCGGTGATATAGCAAACCATTTTGGGTGATCAGGATTTCGGAAGTCAAAAATGCCAAAAATTTTAAGGACGTCCGTCAAAACCTTGTCTATGCAGCCGGTTGGATTTCACGGCCAGTCCGACCCATTTTGAAGGTCAAACGAGCCCCGCAGCGAACATACCCCTCATTTCGATGATTTTCGTGTGCTATAGCAAACCATTTTTTGGGTGATCTAGGTTCCGACGTTAAAAATGCCAATTTTTTTTGTGGACGTCTTTCCAGACCTTGTCTATGCAGCAGGTTGGCACTCACGTCCAGTCCGACCCATTTTGAAGGTCAAACGAGCCCTGAAACGAGCATACCCCTCATTTCGATGACTTTCGTGTGCTCTAGCAAACCTTGTTTTTGGTGATCCGGATTTCGATGTCAAAAATTCCAATTTTTTTTGTGGATGTTCGTCAAGATCTTGTATATGCAGACGATTGGCCCTCACGGCCAGTACGACCTATTTTGAAGGTCAAACGAGCTCCGAAGCGAGCATACCCCTCATTTCGACGATTTTCGTGTGCTATAGCAAACCATTTATTGGGTGATCCGGATTCCGACGTCAAAAATGCCAAAAAATTTTGTGGACGTCCGTCAAGAGCTTTTATATGCAGACGGTTGGATTTCACATCCAATCCAACCCATTTAGAAGGTCAAACGAGCCCCGAAGCGAGCATACCCCTTATTTCAACGATTTTCGTGTGCTATAACAAACCATTTTTTTGGGTGATCTGGATTTTCGATGTCAAAAATGCCAAAAATTTTCTTGGACGTCCGTCAAGACCTTTCTATGAAGCTTGTTGGATTTCACGGCCAGTCCGACCCATTTTGAAGGTCAAACGAGCCCCGAAGCGAGCATACCCCTTATTTCGATGATTTTCGTGTGCAATAGCAAACCATTTTTTGGGTGATCCAGATTCCGACGTTAAAAATGCCAATTTTTTTTGTGGACGTTTGTCAAGAACTTGTCTATGAAGCTGGTTGGATTTCATGGCAAATCCGACCCATTTTGAAGGTCAAACGAGCCCCGAAGCGAGCATACCCCTCATTTCGACGATTTTCGTGTGCTATAGCAAACTATTTTTGGGTGATCTGGATTTCGACGTCAAAAATGCCAAAAGTTTTTGTGGACGTCTCTCAAGACCTTGTCTATGCAGGCAGTTGGCCCTCACGTCCCATACGACCCATTTTGAAGGTCAAACGAGCCTCGAAGTGAGCATACCCCTCATTTCGATCATTTTCGTGTGCTATAGAAAACCATTTTTTGGGTGATCCGGATTCCAACGTCAAAAATGCCAAAAATTTTTGTGGACGTCCGTCAAGACCTTGTCTATGCAGCCAGTTGGATTTCACGGTCAGTCCGACCCATTTTGAAGGTCAAACGAGCTCTGAAGCGAGCATACCCCTCATTTCAATGATTTTCGTGTGCTATAGCAAACCATTTTTTGGGTGATCCGGATTTCGACGTCAAAAATGCAAAAATTTTTGTGGACATCCGTCAAGACCTTGTCTATGCAGCCGGTTGGATTTCACGGCCAGTCGACCCATTGAGGTCAAACGAGCCCCGCCAGCGAGAATACCCCTCACTTTCGATAATTTTCGGCTATAGCAAACACTTTTTGGGGTGATCCCGATTTCTCGTATAAAAAAGCCAATTTTTTTTGTGGACATCCGTCAAGACCTTTATCAGCCGGTTGGCCCTCACGGCAGTCGACCCATTGAAGTTTCAAAACGAGCCCCGAAGGAGCATACCCATCATTCGACGATTTTCGTCTGCTATAGCCAAACCATTTTGGGATGAGCAGATTCCTCAACCCTCGGGTCAAAAATGCCAAAAAAATTTTGGGACGTCCACAAAGATAGTGTATATGCAGGACGATTGCCCCTCACGGCCAGTCCGACATATTTTGAAGGTCAAACGAGCCCGAAGCGAGCATACCTCATTTCGACGATTTTTCATGTGCCATAGCAAACCATGTTTTGGGTGATCCGGATGCCCGATGTCAAAAACATGCCAAAAAAAAAATCTGTGGACGTCGTCAAGGCTTTAAGATGCAGACGGTTGGATTTCAGCCAATCCAAACCAATTAAAGGGTAACGAGCCCCGAAGCGAGCATACCACTCATTTCACCGGATTTGGGGTCTATAGCAAACCATTTTTTGGGTGATCAGGATTTCGACGTCAAAAATGCCAAAAATTTTCTTGGACTTCCGTCAAGACCTTGTCTATGCAGCCGGTTGGATTTCACGGCCAGTCCTACCTATTTTGAAGGTCAAACGAGCCCCGAAGCGAGCATACCCCTCATTTCGACGATTTTCGTGTGCTATAGAAAACCATTTTTTGAGTGATTCGGATTTCGACGTCCAAAATGCCAATTTTTTTGTGGACGTCCGTAATGACCTTGTCTATGCATCCGGGGTGCCCTCATAGCCAGTCCGACCCATTTAGAAGGTCAAACGAGCCCCGAAGCGATCATACCCCTCATTCGACGATTTTCGTGTGCAAACCATTTATTGGGTGATCCGGATTTTGACGTTTTAAAAGCCCATAATTTCTGGTTAGAGTCCGTGAAGGACTTGTAGCATCAGGTTGCTACACGACTAGTCCGACCCATTTTGAAGGTCAAACGAGCCGCGAAGCGAGAATACCCCTCATTTCGACGATTTTCGTGTGCTATAGAAAACTATTTTTTGGGTGATCTGGATTACGACGTCAAAAATGCCAAACTTTTTTTTGGAAGTCTCTCAAGACCTTGACTATGCAGGCGGTTGGCCCTCACGGCCAGTACGACCCATTTTGAAGGTCCAACGAGCCGCGAAGCGAGCATACCCCTCATTTCGACGATTTTCATGTGCTTTAGCAAACTATTTTTTGGGTGATCTGGATTACGACGTCAAAAATGCCAAAAGTTTTTGTGGACTTTTCTCAAGACCTTGCCTGTGCAGGCAGTTGGCCCTCACGTCTAGTACGACCCATTTTGAAGGTCAAACGAGCTCCGAAGCGAGCATACCCCTCATTTCGACGATTTTCGTGTGCTATAGCAAACCATTTTTTGGGTGATCCGGATTTCGACGTCAAAAATGCCAAAAATTTTTGTGGACATCCGTCAAGACCTTGTCTATGCAGCCGGTTGGATTTCACGGCCAGTCCGACCCATTTTGAAGGTCAAACGAGCCCCGCAGCGAGCATACCCCTCATTTCGATCATTTTCGTGTGCTATAGCAAACGATTTTTTGGGTGATCCGGATTCCGACGTTAAAAATGCCATTTTTTTTGTGGACGTCCGTCAAGACCTTGTCTATGCAGCCGGCTGGCCCTCACGGCCAGTCCGACCTATTTTGAAGGTCAAACGAGCCCCGAAGCGAGCATACCTCTCATTTCGATGATTTTCGAGTGCTATAGCAAACCATTTTTTGGGTGATCGGATTCCACGGTAAAAAATGCCAATTGTTTTGTGGACGTCGTGAGGACCTTGTCTATGCAGCCGGTTGGCCCTCACGCCAGCCGACCCCATTTTGAAGGTCAAACGAGCCCGAAGCGAGCAAACCCTCATTTCGACGATTTTCGACATCTATAGCAAACATTTTTGGGTGATGCGGATTACGCGGTCAACAATGCCAAATTTTTTTTGGGGGACGTCCGTCAAGATCTGTATATGCCGACGATTGGGCCCCTCAGGCCAGTTCCGACCTCTTTGAAGGTCAAACGAGACCCGAAGAGAGCATACACCTCATTTCGACGCTTTTCGTGTGCTATAGCAAACCATTATTGGTGATCCGATTACGAATGTCAAAAATGCCAAAAAATTTGGTGGACGTCCGTCAAGAGCTTTTATAAGCAGACGGTTGGATTTCACGGCCAATCCAACCCATTTAGAAGGTCAAACGATCCCCGAAGCAAGCATACCCCTCATTTCGACGATTTTCGTGTGCTATAGAAAACCATTTTTTGGGTGATTTGGATTTTCGACGTCAAAAATGCCAAAAATTTTCTTGGACATCCGTCAAGACCTTGTCTATGAAGCTTGTTTGATTTCACGGCCAGTCCGACCCATTTTGAAGGTCAAACAAGCTCCAAAGCGAGCATACCCCTCATTTCGATGATTTTCGTGTGCTATAGCAAACCATTTTTTGGGTTATCCAGATTCCGACGTTAAAAATGCCAATTTTTTTTGTGGACGTCCGTCAAGAACTTGTCTATGCAGCCGGTTGGATTTCTTGGCCAATGCGACCCATTTTGAAGGTCAAACAAGCCCCGAAGCGAGCATACCTCTCATTTCGACGATTTTCGTGTGCAATAGCAAACCCTTTTTTGGGTGATCCGGATTCCGACGTCAAAAATGTCAAAAAATTTTGTGGACGTCCATCAAGATTAGTATATGCAGCCGGTTGGCCCTCACGGCCAGTCCGATCTATTTTGAAGGTCAAACGAGCCTCAAAGCAAGTATATCCCTCATTTCGACGATTTTCGTGTGCTATAGCAAACCATTTTTTTGGTGAACCGGATTCCGACGTTAAAAATGCCAAAAATTTTGTGGACGTCCGACAATACCTTTATATGCGAAAGATTGCTCTTCACGGCAGTCTACCACATTTTGAAGGTCAAACGAGCCCCGAAGCGAGGCATAACCTCATTTCGACCGATTTTAGTGAGCTATAGCAAAACCTTTTTTTGGGTTGAGCCGGATTCCGAAGTCAAAAATTCAAATTTTTTGTGGAAGTCAGTCAAACCTTGTCTATGCAGCCAGTTTGATTTTATGGCAGTTCAGACCCATTTGAAGGTCAAATGAGGCCCCGCAGAGAGCATACCCTCATTGGATTTCGACGATTTTCGTGTGCTATAGCAAACCATTTTTGGGTTGATCTGGATTTCGCGCAAAAATGCCAAAAATTTTTGTGGACGTCCCGACAAGCCATTTATATGCAATGATTGCTTTCTTGGCAAGCCGACCCATTTTGAAGGTCAAACGAGCCCCAAAGCAAGGCTGTCCCCTCATTTCGACGATTTTCGTTTTCTATAGCAAACCATCTTTTGGGTGAACCGAATTTCGACGTCAAATTCCAAAAATTTTTGGTTTGCGCCAGGCCTGTCCCCGACAGACGCATGCCGCGCAACTCATCCGTTACCCATACCGGTCCGATGTTGCAAATGGTGACATGCTGGCTTGTTGGCCAGTCCGACCCGCATTTGCTAGTGACACAGAGGTCAAACGATCCC